>JABSTQ010010088.1:0-196829 GCA_013358835.2 Ixodes persulcatus | reverse complement strand
ATCTCCAAATTGCAATTGAGACAATCCCCGCGATGATTGCCCAACAAATTGCGCACTCCCTGCGCCACTCGCGCAGGCCCGGCGGTCCCTACAGGGACGTATCCGGCCGCCCTCTCAAACCTTCTAGACGCGCCCCAGAGGTAGACGATGACGACAGCTGCTCGCTCTCCGGTTTGGAGGACGCCCCCCTCCCCGCGAGTGCTGGCTCCGGAGCAGCGCCACTACCATCCCTCCTTAGCCTAACTCACCATGGCGAGCAGCCCTAAGATCAGGCGCTCCCCCAGAACCAATTCGGCCACCCCCGTCAAAATTGTCCAGTGGAATTGCCGGGGCTTCCGCTCCCGCGCAAAGCGGGCGAATCTCCGACTTTTCCTTTCAACTCTCGACTCGCTTCCGGCGGTGGTTGCTCTCCAGGAGCCAGGGAGCGGCGCCACTCTTACAAACTACATCACCTTCCAGCAGGACCCCTCTTCCTGCGTCTGTGTGCATAAAAATTATACGGCTAATCTAGTCGACTTGGAACTTCAAACTGAATATTCGTATGTGATGGTGACACTCCTTCCGCTCAAGAAACAAGATTCACCTCTCCACATACTCAATATCTATTGTTCCCCCAGACTCAAAAATGTAACGTTCGCAGCACTCTTTAGCCGCGCTCTAAAGGCTGCGGGCAGGGACTCCCTGGTGATTGTGGGCGATTTCAACGCCCCCAGTACGCTCTGGGGGTACGTTCGTGAGGAGAAGCGGGGACGCAAGCTAGCGGAACTTGCGTCCACGCTGGGCCTGACTCTCCACACCGACCCTGCATATCCAACGCGAGTGGGTAACTCTGTGACCCGGGATACGTGTCCGGATCTTACCTTTACGAAAAACATTAGACACGCAGATTGGGCCAACACCGAGGAAACCCTTGGTAGTGACCACTGCCTTATCAATATTACCATAAGGACTAAACCATTGGCAAGACCCCACGCACAAGCTCGACTCCCCGACTGGAATAAGTTCCGGCAAAGCTACATCAATTCGGCCTCCATCAACGAACAAGGATACCACGCGTGGGCACAAGGATTGGCTACACACCTCCGTTCGACGGAAACCCATATTCAACTCTCGGAGGCAACGCCGGAGGTGGACAACCACCTTCTGCACCTCTGGGAGGCGCGGCACAGCCTCGTCCGCAGATGGCGCCGCCAAAAACTTAATAGAAAGCTCAAAATTCGTATCGCCGAGCTCACCCAGCGAACGGCAGAGTACGCGGTCGAACTCGCCGACTCGAACTGGGTGGATCGCTGTAACACGGCGGCCAGACAAATGTCTAGTCGGAGCCCGTGGCGCCTCTTCCGCGCCCTAATTGACCCGACTCAAACCCGCGCCGAGACACAAAAACATCTCCAACGAGCTATTCATAGCTTCGATGGAGATACCTCAAAATTAGCTTGCACTCTACGCGACCAGTACCTTTGCACCCAACAGGACCCCCGAGGGCCCGCGTACTCGTATGCGGGTTCAGAGAACGCGGGGCTGGATCAGCCGTTCCAGCTGCACGACCTGAAGGCGGCCCTAGCTAAAATGAAACGAGGAACGGCACCGGGCCGGGACATGATAACTGTGAAACTGCTTGCCAATCTTCCCGACCCCGCCTATGCAACCCTCCTCGCTTTCATCAACTCTATCTGGCTTGGTGAGGCACCAATCCCACTCGAATGGAAGACCGCCCTGGTAACTTTCATTCCGAAAACCGGCAAAGCCATAAACACAGACAACCTCCGCCCCATCTCCCTGACGTCTTGTGCGGGAAAGCTGATGGAGACCATGGTGCGGGACAGGCTGTCTGAGTTTCTGGAAAACCAAAATGTATTCGCAGACACCATGTTCGGTTTCCGCCAGCACCGGTCCGCGCAGGATGTTCTGCTTCAACTCGACCGAGAAATTCTCAACCCTGTCGAATACCCCCTCAACGATAAGGCAGTACTCGCCCTAGACTTGCAGGGGGCTTTCGACAACGTCACACACGAAATTATCCTACACCATCTTTCCCAGACCAACTGTGGACATAACACCTTTCAGTATATCAAGCAATTTCTCTCGGATCGACAATCTTTCATCCGAATACAAGACGAAGAACACGGCCCCTATCAACTGGGAACGAGAGGAACCCCACAGGGCGCGGTCCTCTCGCCGTTACTTTTCAATCTGGCCATGATGAAACTTCCGGCTCAACTGGCGAAGGTCGAAGGCGTCCAGCATGCGCTGTACGCCGACGACATAACCATTTGGGCCAACCACGGATCGGTGGGAGACATTGAGGCCAACCTGCAGCAAGCGGCGGAGATCGTGGACGCCTACGCCCGCCGCTGCGGCCTTCAATGTTCCACGTCCAAATCCGAATTTGTGCACATTCGCCCGTCGCCTAAGTGCACCACCAAAATGGAATTATCCCTGGCCAGCGGTCCGATACCCGAACACGATGAGATTAGAGTGCTTGGTCTCTTTATCCACAAACATCGGCGAGTTGATACAACACTGGCCAAACTGCGCAAGGTGGGGGACCAGGTGGGCAGAATGGTCCGCCGGGTTTCCAACAAACGCGGGGGGTTACGGTGCAAAGACGCCTTGCGGCTGGCGCACGCGTTCGTGACCAGTCGAGTCCTCTACTCGACTCCTTACCTCCACCTGCGCAAGTTTGACGAAACCGCCCTTGAGGTGCTTCTCAGAAAGATGTACAAGCGTGCCCTCGACCTCCCGATGAACACGTCCAACCAGCGCCTCATGGGCCTGGGGGATGGTAAACACTTTCGCGGAGCTCCAGGAGGCCCACTTGACCAACCAATATACAAGACTTTCAAAGACGTCATCGGGACGCCACCTATTAGCCCGACTACACATCCATCACCCAACACTGACAGAAGAGCGCTTACGCATCCCCGAAGTCTGGAGATACGCCCTGCACGTGCGCCCTCTTCCAGCCAACATGACACGTGACGACCACAGTGGCAGGCGCCTTGCGCGGGCGGAGGCACTGGCCCGCCACTATGGGTCCAAACCCGGAATCTTCTATGTGGACGCCTCCGGCCCTCACCATGGGGGGAGGTACACGGCTGCAGTCGTCCACCAAAACGTCCTGGTGAACGGCCTTACGTTCAGAGCTAAAGACATAACACATGCGGAGGAGATCGCCATCGCTCTAGCCGCCGCAGACCAGGACTCGCGAGTCATCATCACCGACTCGAGAGGGGCCTGCAGAAATATTGAACAGGGGTACATTCCTCTCTTTGCGTATCGCATCCTTAAAGATAGCGACTACCTCGGGGCCCCCGCGTCTCGAACGATCGTCTGGGCTCCTGCTCACATGGGCCTCGAAGGCAACGAAACGGCAGACGCCGCCGCCCGCGCGCTCACTCTCCGGGCAACGCCTTCAGACCCTTCCGAAAAGGATCCCGAACCCAATCCGGCCCTCACTTTTCGAGAAATTACTCAATTATACCAATTCGGCCACGCAATTTATCCTAAGCCCTGTAAGGGCCTTACAAAGGCGGAGGAACGCACACTCCTCCGTCTCTACACCAAAACCCTGCTGTGCCCGGCAGTTTTAAAACACTTTGATCCTGCTTATACAGGAAAATGCCCACACTGTGCGGAGAAGTCTTCGGACATCTTCCACATGGTGTGGGCATGCCAATCAACCCCGAACCTCGTCCCAAAACCCAACCCCACCCGGGAGGACTGGGAGGCAGCCCTGCTCGACTGCTCCGACCTGGAGGGCCAGAAGGCCCTGGTTGACCGAGCCCGAGCCGCGGCAGTCGCCAATGGGCTCCTGTACTGAGGAGTCCACCTAGTGTTTGTGAGAGGTGGCCCCCTCCGGGCCACCTCAAACTACCTCCCTCATGATATACCTTTAATAAAGTTTTTCAGACAGACAGACAGAGCCCCACAAGTGGACGTTTATAGTACTAGTAAGACAGAAAAACTAAACGTTAACACCAAGAAAGTGAAAGGGAGCGTGAAAGGGAGGTGGTAAAAACAAAGGCGAGAATAATGAACACAAAAGAGTAGGAACACACCCGAAGCATATTACGCTATAAAATATAAATGTAATCGTTCCACCCTGTGTGCGAGTGAAGCCGAAGGTATAACAATGAGCATGTTGCTCTAAACAGCACTTGCACTGCACGAGCGTGCGTGCTGGTCAAGGACACTGAAAGGTCGGCACTCGCTCTTGTAGCTTCTGCTCCACTCGAATTAAACTGAAACAGATTTACGTATTCGAAGTAGAAAAATGAAAGAAAAGGACGAAGTTTGCGCATTCCGAGTACACCCTTTTGCGAAGTACGAGTACAGTGTTGCTCAAGGCTAGCAAGACACCTGCACGATGAATCCCCGCGGTTCTCAATGAAGGAGACTTCTACTAACGAGATTAAGCTGGCGAGACATCGAATCAATGATTTGTATCCCTCATGCCATGAAGCGCCGAAGCTTCCTTTCCGAACGCGGTTTGCTGGATATTGCCAACGTAGAAGAGAAACCCTTTAGGAGGCAATCCCGCTTAAAGAAGGACCTGGCTGCTCTGCAAGTGGGCCTCCAAATCCCAGCACCCGACAGATCGGCGCAGGGTGTTGCCAATCTGGCCAGACGCTTTGCATGGATCTTTGTCGACTGGCCTATCGCAACCGTCTGTTCGAAGTTGGATGAGCGCTTGGACGAAACTTGTCGGTGTTCTTCAGTATTGAGAACCTTATCGTGGGTCACATCAACGAGAGGTTCGGCCACCTGCTCGCTGACATGAACAAACATAGGGGGTTGACCCTGGCGAAACTGGAGCTGTGCTCACAGGTGAGACCCTGCATGGTTTGTGTAAATTTCGTGTTTCCATTGTTTTTAGCACAGCTGCTCTGTATAGTAAAACGTTACTCTTTTTGATATGCCAATAATTTACGTATTTACTTTTGTTTCGGTACAAAAAAACAAGGTGTACATGGGTAGTGTCAGGACAAGTCACGACGAGCGCGCTTTTAATCTGTGAGTTTTAATAGGCCACTTTTATGAGCCCTCTATGCTCTACTTTACGCTCTGGAAGAAGCATCGCCCCCACCGCGCATGCATAGCCCGCTCTGAGTTGGAGCGTATAGTTAGCGGAGTGAGCGTGCGCTCCGCTTTACAAGTTGCAGAGCGGACTTCCCTCAGCGTTCTTAGCGGGATCGCTTAGATCTCAAGATGACTGCACTTGCTCAATACGCGTCGATGTTTTTCACCTTGACCTCAGCTTGAAAGAGGCCGAATCAAGAAGTAAAGCGAACGTCCCACGCGTGAAAAGTAAATCATTCCATTTGAGTTTTATGTAACACAAAAGAACATAGTCAAACGAAGTGAACGAGTATCACTTTGCAACCAACACGGTGTCGGTAAAGTCGTCGCGTTTTTGTGGGCCTTCTATGGCTATGCAATCAGATGTACGGGAGCGCGTGCTTGAACGCCAATTATACCTGTACACGCGTCCTCCTGTCAAAAATGACACTGAAAGTTGACCACGAGCATAGCGCTCGCTAGCCGCACCAAAAAAAACTATTCCTCTCAACTTTATTTATTCATATTCGCTCGCAATTTTTGAATTGTTTAACTTTCCACCGGAACTGTTCGCCTTGGATTTCCTTGGTAGATTTAGAAAATAATAGAGACTTGAATGCAGCCTTTTTAAAAGTGCATGCCATGTTGCACCTATTCTTCAAGGCCGCCTTATTTTGGCCAAGCGTCTAGGGCGCAAGAGAGCTGCGTCATTGTTTGTCGCGGATGCGAGTCTAAATGTATTTGACACGAATGCTGCGTCAATGCTGAATATGAACTCTGTTCTAGTCACAAGTCTTGCACTAAAAGCGATGCCCAAAATATAACGGCCGAATATGTTACCCGGCGGTGATTTGACCAAAAACGGTCGAAAGAATATTCCATGTCAAGTTTTTGTCTGGCGAAAACCAGACAGGCATAAACAATTCAAAATTTATCAAACACAACACTGGACTTCTAAGAAATAGCGGTAGACTAGAACGCGTTTCAGAAGTTTCGTTTTGAATGCACAGTTTGACGGCCTCAGACCTTAGCGAAATTAAGAAACAACTTTTTTTTTTCTTAATTTACGATACACATTTTTTTGCAACCCTACCATGGAAATACTCTTTATCTTATATGAGTAACAAGTCCCATATCACATGTTTTGGTAGTGTTTAAATACTGCCGTGTTGTAAGAGTGCCTTTTTCTTCTTTTTATTAGGCCGTCAAAGACAAGGGAGCACCCCTGGACAACTGTTGGGGTTTTGTTGACCGCACAGCACGTCCATGCCGTCCATCAAGGAATCAGAAGCGATACGTTTCTGGTCACAAGAGGATGCTCGTCGTGAAGCACCAGGCAGTGATGTGCGCAGACGGCACGATTTGTCAGCTGGACGAACCCTACGAAGACCATGGGCATGTTTCTTTTTTTTTTTAATATTAGAGTGCGTAAACTGATCACAGTGAATCATTTCCAAGCAGTTGTACTGAGCGAAATACTTGTCCAACTAGGCTGAAAGGCGTCTAGAAATATTTTAATAAAAATACATTTACTAACGACTCCCATTTTACTTCTCAGATGTGCGTGTGAATATTGCATCTAATCAAATTACAGTGTTTCTGTTGACTTCAGCATTGTAAAAGTAGCCTGTGTTGCGTGGCCTTCTATTACAAGAAAACACCGTAGCACAGGTGAGGCTGAAACTAGGCAGGAGCTTAAGCCGAAAAACGCAATTTCAAAAACACAAAAAAGAAATGAAAAGTGTAGCCAAGCAAAATGGTTTCATCTCATCCCCCAAGGCAGATACATACACTTCGCTCCTGTTAATACGAACACGATAAGATAACTTTTATTTGCAGTTTATTTCTTTGACAGCTGTTAAGAGAGCTGAAAGTTTGTCGCTCAGATTAGTGCCCCAAACGAGCGCTTTATTCCACACCAATAGGTTGATGTCAGCCCCTCGTATTTAAGGTGAAAAATAAAAATAGGATATTGATTGTTCCCGGTAACAATGTCGCGCAGTGTACAGAAACACCAAGGTACCCTATCACAAACCGAAGCATACGAAGAAGAAAAAACTCATTCCATTGGGAAAACAAAAAATGTAGAGATATAAATGGAGCACTCACTTTCGCTAATTTGCACTGTCTTGCTGCCTAAAGCAACCTAACAAAATATCTGTCCGTTTGCCGACTGCTTTAGTCTTTAGTCTTTATTTTTTGGCTCTGGAGAGACGCGGCACCGCGGAAAGGCAGGAGCCCGTACCATGGAGGCCCGCGGTGCCGCGTCTACGAAACATGATAATGTGATGAGTATGTACATGCAAGATGACGACGGCATGGGTTGTTGCAATTGGGGAGGATGGCAGTCCGATTCGCAGAAGTCCAGATTTCGTGGAGGCGGGTTGGGCGGGTGAGCAGCAAGTCATGGGGATCTGGCGCGCCGTTCGATCGGTGCATGCAGGAGCCCCAGGAACATGATAGCGCCGTTGCTCACTGGGGTCCACTGGGGTCAAAGCATCAGGCTTCAAGGAGGTAGCCCAGCCAAAGTAGAAGCTGCCGCCTCCGAGGAACCGAGGCCCAGGGGCTCAGACTAACCGCCGAATTCAGAAACCTCACTCAAACTACACTCACACTTAAGGGCCGCTCCACTTCCTCGAGGAAGGCGCGAGGGCCGGCGCTGGCCAATCGCGAGGACGGACCCGCCGTCGCGATTGGCCAGCGCCGGCCCTCGCGCCTTCCTCGAGGAAGTGGAGGGGCCCTTAAGTTAGAGTGTAGTTTGAGTGAGGTTTCTGAATTCGGCGGTAAGGCACCGCCGTCGCCCGGTGTGTCATCCTCTCAACGTCGTCGTCGTCATCTCGCATAGAAAAATCGAGCCCGCTGGCTTAGGCAAGGCAGCACCTGCCCCACCGTGCAGGGGCCGTGAAAGGATTGCAGACAGCGATTTCCCGAAGCAGCCAGAGGTGCTCGACCACCGTGAAACGTTTTCTTAAGGACGCCGTTTCAAACAAAGTCTGCGCAGCCATCTTAAGGTCTGTTCACACGATGCATCTTTTAGGCGCGCAACAGTTTCGCGACACTCAAGTTTCGCGAAATGTGCTCGTTCACACGTACCGCTTCACGTGCAACAACGATGACGTTTAGACTCGCGAAAATAGTTTCGGTGTTGACCATGATGTGGCGCTCCGAATCAATTTTATGCAGTCAATTCACTTTAATTTTTTTTCTCACATACTGCACTACTTGGAGCGATCTCGCATGTGCGCAAAGCAGATTGAGGCGGACACCTTTACGTGCAGGACATGTGCCGGCGCAGAGCCCGTACGCAGCCAATTCATTGCCAAAGCTCCTATCAATGCAGATGGTATTCATAGAAACGCTACGTGCCCAATCTGGTTACATCTCGGCGCCCATGTCTGCCCCGATTTTACTGTGCACTGTTTCAGAGAGCGCAAATGGTTTCACGTTCGCTTGTAAACAAAGCAAACTTGGTTTCAGTTTACTCGAGCGCACTTAACTGCAGTTACGCTAAGCCACAGTTAGCGCACAATACTTGCGGACAGCATTCTGCGGCTATGCAGTCAAAGCTATTGGCGAAGTGCGCTTGAGCATTTTGAGCGCCCATCAAAGCAGTCCACACGCGCTCTTCACTTCTTCTGAAATAGCTGTCTGAGAGTATAGTGCGGTAACTGTGGTGCCACGTAACAGCAGTTAAAGCTGAGTTAACCACGGTTGAGGGTGCCCGTGTAACAGGGGTATTATCCAGCGGTATCGTCACGACAACAACGCTATGAGCACTATTCTAATCTCGCCAACTCCCGCTAATGGTCTTCGTCCATCGCTGGATTTTTTTTTCCGATATGCTAATCACTTTTCCTTCAGTGGTGCTTGACGTGCTTGCGGAAGCGCCGGCAGTATCCACCGTTCGTGGTTTCGGTTTTTTCGGATTCGGCTCGGCTACAACACCGGCAGTGAAGTGGTCTTCTCAAACAGCTCGCTCCCCCCTCAAAGGCCACGTGAGAGCGTTTCTCAGCGGCCATTGGCGGCGCCCTCAGAGTGATTGACAGGACTCGGCAAAGTTTCAGCAAAAGCTCGCTCCAGAAGCGAGGTGTGCGCGCAACTTTTTTTAGATGCGCGCGTCCTTTTCGGACTCGTTCAGACGGCGCAACCATTTCGCGAAACTACATTTCGCGACACTAGATGCGCGAGAAAAATGCATCGTGTGAACAGGCCTTTAACCGTGGTTAACGCTTTAACTGCTGTTACGTGGCACCACAGTTACCGCACTATACTATCAGACAGCTATTCCATAAGAAGTGAAGAGCGCGCGTGCACTGCTTCGATGGGTGCTCAAGATGCTCAAGCGCACGTTCGCCCATAGCTTTAACTGCATAACCGCAGAATGTTGTCGGCAAGTATTGTGCGCTAGCTGTGGCTTAGCCTAACCGCAGTTAAGTGTGCAGGGGTATAAACTGAAACCAAGTTTGCTTTGTTTACATTCGAACGTGAAACTATTTGCGCTCTCTGAAACAGTGCACAGTAAAATCGGGGCAGACATGGGCGCCGAGAAGTAACCAGATTGGGCACGTAGCGTTTCTATGAATACCATGTGCATTGATAGGAGCTTTGGCAATGAATTGGCTGCGTACGGGCTCGGCGCCGGCACATGTCCAGCACGTACAGGTTGCCGCCTCAATCGGCTTAGCGCACATGCGAGATCGCTCCAAGTAGTGCAGTATGTGAGAAAAAATATTAAAGACTGCATAAAATGCGCAAAGCAGGTCCCCAGATAAATAGCGATCTGATTCGGAGCGCCACATTATGGTCAACACCGAAACTATTTTCGCGAGTCTAAATGTCATCGTTGTTGCACGTGAAGCGGTACGTGTGAACGAGCACATTTCGCGAAACTTGAGTGTCGCGAAACTGTTGCGCGCCTAAAAGATGCATCGTGTGAACAGACCTTTAGACGCACAAGGGGGGGGGGGGGGGGGGGGGGGGGGTCGGTGGCCGAGTGCATGGTCTAGCGCACACCAGCTCGGAGCACATGGAGCGAAAGCTCGCGCTGCAGAACCCACCCCTCCCCTGCCGCGTGCGGTCGTATATCACTACTGCGTGGTTCACGTTAAAGACCCCAGGCTAGCGGTTGTACCGCACTGGCTAAATTGCTCATCTACAGCTGAGACACCAGACGCCCACTAAGGCAGACTAACTTCCGGCTGTATAAACATACACACAACAATTTGCAATTACACGCATAATAACAAAGAACACAGCGTGCCGCCTCTTTTCTTTGGGTGCATTTTTTTTAAAACCAGCGCAAGCTCGCGCGTTCTCTCTTTTGAGACGGTTAGAACGGTCGCACATAAAACCCGCGTTTCTCCTACCCGGCCGCTTCCTCCTATTATGTGTAGTTGGTTATAACTAAATAAGCTATAATAATGGTGTATTATTCATATTTACTTTCAGTTTCAGTCAGGGAAAAGGAGTTTCGCGGGAACTAGAGCCAATAAATGAGCTGCGCTTAGAGTATCGGCACTCTCTTCCCCGACAGTGTTGTGAACGCCGCCATTTTGGTGCTTGTGCAGTGCAGGCGCAACTGCCGATCCTCATGATTCTAAAGTGCGACATCCTCAGCATTAGATTCGGTGTTAGGAAGCTCATGTAATGTTGCTTTGCTTTGTTGCAAACTGTTTAAAGTGGAGGACGGAAAAGCGTTTCTTGTGATTTCAGATAAAGCTTCAAATAACTGCCAACCATGATTTTAAGCCACAATATGGCCAAGTGTCGCTACTCTGAAGCGTAGCTTATTTAATGACTCTATTCATGCTCTTGTTCAAGAGGCTTGTAATACCTGGAGGGGCCATGACGTAAGCCCCGTGGATTCCACAAGCCACTACGTTTTGACACCTGCCTCTTCCTCATTGTTCCCGCTTGTGCCAGTAAATTAGCTACGGTTCAGAGTAACCACACTTGGCCATATTGTGGCTTAAAATCATGGTTACCAGTTATCTGAAGCTTTATCTAAAATCACAGGAAACGCTTTTCCGTCCCCCACAAATGTTTTAACAACCCGCGACAGAGCATTGCAATAGTGCATCAGCTTCCTAGCACCGCATCTAATGCTGAGGAAGTCGTACTTTTGGATCATGACGATCGGCAGTTGCGTTTGCTCTGAACAAGACCCAAAATGGCGGCGCCCAAAACAATTTTGGGAAACGGAGTGCCGATACTTTAAAGCTCATTTATTGACTCTAGGCATGAAGTGAACTCGGGTGTATTCTTTTCCTCTTCGTCTTTATTGTTTATTGATTTCAATCATATCGAATAATGAACACATTATATCACGCTACGCTTGTGTAATTATTTGTCTTAGATTTATTAGCCTGACCCAGTACTTAAACCATTCATTTATTGATAGTAAATCTTCCAATATATTTTTTAAATGTGAAGTTAAAAAGACACGGATATTGATGATGATACAGACGGCAACGCCGCCCTCGGAAATTTTTTGAACATTAGAAATCAGCAGTTTGTCTGCCATCCGCCAGGTAGCGCAACAAAACACCCAAACAGTTTTTAATTGTTTTTAAAATTAGCTAAGCTCTACACGTATTAAGAAACCAAAGCAAGATCATTGTGAAAATGTAATACATCGCAATGTATATCTATTCCAAACAATAAATGTTATTAGATGCCAATAAATCTGTTTGATGTCAAAAAAAGATATGCGTCAAAAACAGGTAAGTTTAAAGGGCTCCTGGAGCGTTATGACTTTGAAAATGAAAAAAAGTCATCGTCCACCTCTTGGGCAACCATCGCAGCTCTAAATGTTATAAAAGATTTTATGATAGTTTAATTATTTCCTCAGTGGCATTTGAAGTACCATGACTCGAAGCACAAAAAAGTGCTACGTTTGATATAAAATATCTAAACAAAAAAAATTTACACAACATTAAATTTTTTTTCTGCATATTACCAATTATAAGCACTACATCTGTAGCTAATTTCATTGCCCTAGCGCTTGTCATTAAAAACATATTTGTGCTGAAAAATGTCAATTTTAGGGCACTATTTGGAGGGATGAAAAAAACAAAGTAGTGCAAATACCAAAAAAGTGTATCGTTACATTCTGCTCCGACATCATCTTAACAAAACTGCTATATGCTATATTGGAACCGTGTTATCTTTAATGGATCGTTCATAAAGCATGAACTAGCGGAGCAAGTGAGGATCCACGCCATCATATTCGCAACGCTACAAATGCGTATGTACAGTCAAAACCAACACATACATAATATCAAATGAAAGAGGATTGCATTGCCTTTCCAATAACATCAATCCCACAAAACAGTATTTAAAAGGAGATGAGTAATGACCTGCCAAAAAGTACCTAAACTGCCACATTCAGTGGGACCGTGGCCTTAAGCGCGAATGGAGGTCTTTGACGTCATTTTCGTTGCGTGTGCTCGCGCACACCGGCGGCTGCTGGCTCGTGGAAAGAACGTGCGCCACTTATTATGGACACTAAATTCTTTGGTTCAGTATCCCTTTAAGGTACCCCGAAATCACTGCGTTCATTGTTTTTGAAGTGCGGAGCATTTCTAGAGAACTGATCAACCAACCAGAAGGTCAACAAACCGGGAGAGCTAACCGGAGTGAGAAGACGTTCTGGCTGGGAACTAGAGAGTGGATGGAGGCTCTGGGGGGAAAGGCGGAGGAGAAAGGGTGAGTTGAGAGGGAGGAGGCGAGCGGACTGGGAGGTCCCGACCGACTGACAAAATCGGGGAGGAGGGGTCGCCCAGAAATGCTTCGGATTTAAAGCAGTGTCGCAACGGAGTCATATTCTGTTAGAATAAATTGTATTTACCACACCCCTCCAGGCTTTCATTAGGGCCGGTTGCCGGCATCGATGGCGTAGAAGCGCAGACCGTGGCTGCATCCCTTGCTGCCTTTGCGGCACGTAGCTTGACAGCAGCTGAGGTCCCTCCCCCTATGAGGCCTTCACTCTATCCGGTGGTCCCTTTCCTTGGCACTGGTTTTCGTGCGGTGGCCAAACTCCCTTGCCAGGTCGAAAACCTCCTGGAGCAACTGCTCTTTTCCCCCGTATTGTTCCTTGGTGCCTGACCTAAGGGAATGAATAGGATATCAAATATTCTTATTAGCTGGGCTACTGGGCACTACCATTCAGCTCGCGCGCTCAAAGAAATGTGTCTGTGCACAATGTAAATTGAAAAATAGTGATCCTGTTAAAAAGATAAGAATAGACTTGTTGAAAATGTACTATAAATTGTACGTCCTGTACAATGATAAGTTATATTTAGGGTTCCGAGTTTTCGGTTTAAACCGATAAAAACCGATAAAAGTACTTTTGGATACATGGTTTTGCGCAAAAAAGACGGACACAAGAGAGAGAAACAAACACGAGCGCTCGTGTTTGTTTCTCTTTCTTCTCTCTCTTGTGTCCGTCTTTTTTGCGCAAAACCATGTATCCAAACGTTCACCAACTCGCCCAACAATAAACGCTTTTATGATAAAAGTACGCCGAATGCATTTTCGGAAATTCGGTTTTAACCGAAAAAGGTCAGTTTTTAGGTTCGGCATTTTCCATTTAAACCGATAAAAACCGATAAAAGTACGTCGAATGCATTTTCTAAAATTCAGTTTTAACCGGAAAAGGTCACTTTGACCTTCCAGTCGTACCACAGAGCCGTGGCAAAAGAGTGGAACGACAGTGTCTATCGAAACGTGTCCGAATGTATGGGATCGGGTGCCATCACGACGTTCTGGTTTAATGTGCACATCATCGATCGGAACGTGAAGTCCGAAATGCCCCATGACTTCGCCATGTACGAGAGCGTTTTCAAACTCGTTGTAAGGAAGACTGACTTGATGCAAGCTCTGCATGCTGTGTTGAGCTTCAAAACGTAGCACCGTTTCTCTTTTGGCGGTCACAATGGACCTTTTGTAGAAATACGCGGGGCGCATGCGCGGAGTATTTCATGCGCCTGGGTTCGAGAGTATCTAGTTCCAAACAATCCGCCATCTTGCATTTCTCGCCTTTGAGCGGTTTCGTTGTGTCGACCTCGGGGCGGAAGATTACGCACGATGGGGAAAAAGGTGAGCTTGGGGGAGCCGTATCTCGGTCACATCGCCTCAATGGGTGAACAGGATGTAGCTGACGTTTTGGGTGTGGAACGGGTGGGAGAGGCCTTGGGCGCGCGTTGTTTTCCAGTCACCTAGTCTCGAACCGATTCGCGTGTCTAGGTGGCAGCACATATTCGCCAAGAGGTCCATTGGTTGATTGGCCGATTTTGGCTCAGGCAGCGCTTCATCTCCTCAGCCTGCCAGTGTCCAGTGTTAGCATTGTGAGGGCATTCTCGAAGCTCAGGGTCATATTAACCGAAAAGAAAGAATGCGGATCAACGAGGAGAACATGGGAAAGTACATGTGTGTGTACTATAATAAGATCACGTAATCCTGATGTACAGAAGGTGAAGTTCCATGTTTTTTTGGGAATAGGCTTCATATCTGACTTGTTTGTACTTCTGTGTTTTTTTTTTTTGCTTGTTCCTTTTACAGTTGCACACATTTGCCAATTAAAGTGTCCATTTATTTTTCAATGTATCTGTGCCGTTATTCTTTGAGTGATCACAGATATCAGAGCTACAAGGATCATCTGATCCGGTGCCCGTTGGTGTTTATTTTATGTTCACCTATTTTATATTCACCTAAAAAAGCCGATAAACTTTTGTTGACATAAATATACGCAAAAAAAAACACCAAAATTGAATTTTAAAATAAACGCCCAAAAAAGTACGCCGAATTTCGAAAAAAAAAAAAAAGAAACCGAAAACGCGGAATTCCTAGTTATATTATAATGGTGCAAAATTTCTCTGCTGTATCGTGGTTTACAAAAGTTTACATCATCATCATCCTCATCATGGCACTAAATCAGGCACTTTTTGATGGGAAGCGTTGTGTCAAGTTCTCAGCCAAGCAAAGATTTTTTTCGTAAGCGATTCCCGGCAAGAAAACAAGTCTTATGATGCAATGGTGAGGGTGCAGGCTCTCTGGTGTAATTTGAGCATAGTTGTAAACTCGAGATCGGGAGTAGGGACAAGGGACGAAAACACAGAACGTCCACGTCGTTCTGTGTTTTCGTTCCTTGTCCCTATCCCCCGTCTCGAGTTTACAACTATGCTCAAAGTCTTATGGAATGTTGGGGTGGAATGCAATGACTATCAAGTCATTTACAGAACTGTACTCAGTGCCTTCATATTTGAATGCGATTGGCAATGCAGGACCATTGATTTTCACCTGCGTTTACTTGAGTTCTAGAGTCCGACGGCAATTGTCTTTGCTCTTTCAGAGGGACACATATAAAATATATATTCATTTTGCCATTTTGCCCAAAGAGACACGCTCAGATCGTGTCTAGGCAACTGGTTAGCGTCTCATATTAATTTTAAAATTAAAAATATTATTGTGATCTGTTCTTTTTGATAGTGTCCCCTTTCCTCATTCTCATATTGTAATAATCTTCTAGTCTTGTGACTTTTGTAAAATTATGCAACACAGCCATCGCAGCTCAACTTTTACTAGACATAATTTCACGAGATATTGAATATCTGCTCGTCAAAATTATGCACTGAAGTTAACAAGCGAGCAAGGTAATTTGATAAAATAACTACCAAAATGCACACACTTATCATATTAAAAATAAGAAATTTCCAAATCTACACAACAAATCTCGATTTCATCAACATGACCATAATAAGGTGCATGTTCTGGACTACGAGCTCATATATATGTATAGAGAGAGAGAGATAGATAGATATCGAGAGAAAGTCATATTTGCTATAAGTTCGGCAGCTGCATTATTTTGTCTCGATATGTCTTTTATTTTATGTACTCTACGATAAATAACCTAAATTATATGACTGCTCTTCAACACGCCATGATTTGTGGCGTCCTTTGTTCTGAACTAGCTGTGCTTTTTTTTTTTTCACACAAGAAACAGCCTTCCACTTACACGCATGCACGTCAAAACACTAATTCATATACACGACTTCAAACAGTGCACCTGGCCACCACCATGCTTGTGCTCGAGCTGACAAGCACTTAAAAATTCAAGCCTGCCAAGGTCATATTCACGCGCATAAATCTCGGGTTTGTGCGCGTGACGCACCAGTCAAGGTCTCTTTCTTAGGAGCCAATCTTATACACCTTTCCAGTGTTCACAAATCCACAGTCCAAAGCGCGAGGTTCACAGCCCACCGCGTGCATGTTCGTCGCTTCGAAACGCAAGCAACACACACGCCATAAGCACGAACACACCAAATGGCACCGGTCTGAAGCCATTCATCGAAAAGGTCGATCTATATACAGCCTGACCACCGACAGCCGTGGCCTGGAGCTCCCACGGGTGCTCCATGCGTGCAGGCATACAAACAGGTGGAAGATGATCTGGGCTCAGATTGGGGCACCGCGGTCGCCCGGTGCAACTTTAGCCCCGTGTGTTATCCTTTTTATACGCGTTTTATATACGCGTATTTATACGCGTATATATGTATAAATACAATAAGATAGATAAAAAGACACAATCGAACGGCCAGCGGCGCGCCTACTGGGCACTGGCTTTAAAGGGACAATGAAGACGATTTTATTTAATTTTTTTAAATGGTGTTTTTCTGTTTCTTGGGAACATAGCATGCTGCCCAATTTTTTGTAGACATTTGTGACGCGTATTTCTGTGCCTACGAAAGAAGTAAAGAAACCGAAACTGAACAATCTCCATTCTCGTTTCTGGGCCTCCGAAAACGGAGGTGACGTAGGGAGTGACGTCAAGTGTGAATAGTCGGTATCCGTAGTATTTAGGAGATCGAGACTCTGGTTACCGCGGTGGGTTATAGCAGCGCGGTGGCGCGGTCGTTTCGCCGAATCTGTCAACATGAACGGCAATGCCGCTCTCGCGAGCGAGTTCGAGCTTCCGTTCAGTGACCGAACACCAACGGAATGGAAGTACTTGTGTGGCGGCCTCTGCCACCACCCCATACCACCCGACGGAGACCGCCCAGCCGGCAACGAGCGGCCCGCATGCCGAAGGACGGACGCGGGGGAGCTGCCGAGGGAAAAGCGGCAGCGAACCGGCCGTTCCGGGATCCGGTTCCTCCGCGGACGTCCTCTTTTCGTCGTCAAAGAATACGAACAGCAAGCCACACGTGAAAACTAGCGTCGCCCGAACGAATACTGGTCTTCAGTCGACCGTTAAAACAACCATCTACAGCTACCATTTTGCAGAATCCTTCGAGTACCGTGTTCTTTTTTTATTTTATTTTGTTTGCCCATAGTTGCTGGTTGCCCGTTTCGCGTCCAACGTAGCAAAGAAAAAACAACAACAATTATGCTGCTTTATTCACGGTTTAGTAATCATTTCCGATCCGATTTATATTTTTCGTGGTTATTCAAGCGGAAATTAGAACAGTATTCCTAAAAATCGCGAACCAAAACGTGACCGAGGGCACGTTTCTCGTTTCGACCAATCGCTGACGCGTCTCTTGTGACGTCGCGCTTCTTGGCCCCGCATCGGTCACGTGAGCTCCGCTTCTCCTGGCTTCTCCCGCAACTCTCGGGGCGTCGCCCCAGTCGATCCCGGTACGGTTATTACCTCGACTGTTTAATTGATTTGCGCGGCACACAAGCGCCGGTCTCGGCTGAAATTTGGGCAACGTGGCCTGAGACGTGCTTGGAACCCAGTTCAATCGCCAAAAAGATATCCGAAATTGCCTTCATTGTCCCTTTAAAGGAAAAAGCCAGCCTCAAAATCAAGCACCACAATCATCATCATCATTTACCGCCCGATAGCCGAGACCCCCCCGACGATAGATGGCTCTCACCAAGCCCCCCAATTCGATGGGGGAAACGACACGGCTGCAGGGCGTCCAGCCATTCGACCCATGCAGAAAACCTGTGCGCGTCGAGGCTATTAGCCCCGAGAGCGAACACAAGCGTCGCTGTGGTCGGCCTTCCACGATTGGCCGAACGCTGACTATGACGTAAGAAAGGGGATTATCATCGACGGAAATAAGAGGAATGAAAGAGCTTTAATTTTGACGGTGTTGGCAGTGTTCCTTTAAGAGCGCAATGATTTCAAGCTTCCACCATGCTATTTACAAACACCATCGAACTTGTTGTTTGCAAGGTAATGACGTAACAAGGGGGAACCATAAGAGGGCGCCACCACAACTTCTCGCCGCTAATACCAACGTTATTAGATTAACTCAGTTACGGAACTGTTCATAGACGCTGCATGCACGAACAGTACCCCCCCTCACTCACCACGACTCGCCCAGATTCGCTCGACGCGCCGCCGGACGGCTGCTTTGGTAACTGAATCGGGATACGTCCGTTTCAACGTCACTAGAAACGTAAAAACCAACGAAAAAAACTCTTTTTGTAGTAACTTTTATTGGAGATTAGTATAAAATGGGGGCGGGTGATTTTTTCTTAAATTTTTAGTTTTCAAGGTTTTGCAGCACAATTAATATTGTTTTTATACAACCATGCCTCAGCGGGGATTTCAGGTAGCGCGTCCCGACCTAGGCGCATTTTAACTGTGGGGGTATTTCGCGGCGCGTCCGCAAGGGAGACGGGGGTGGAACTCCTGTAACCCGCCAAAAATAGATGTCACGTGCAGTTCCTCGAGTGACCGCTGCGGGAGAAATGGCGGCGTTATGATCGCCATTTGGCGCTTCAGCTGTGCTCTTTAGAATGCACAGTTATGAAACGAAAATATAGATGGCGCTTCGAATGACTCTAGGCGGATTGAGGTGAGTGAGGGGGGTACCCCCCTCCGCGGGAGTTCCACAACTGAGGTAATCTAGTAACGTTGGCTATACATGGGTTGCACGTGACGTCATATTCTTCCTCTTTTCTGGTGGCCAAAACGTGCTCGAGCGAGGGATTGAGCACTCGATTCGATCCGATAGCGTATACATGGAGAGTCTCGATTCGGATTGACCAACTCAAACCACCCCGTCCCAGCGGATCGGATCGGATCCGATCCGATCCGATCCGAGTTGTTTACATGGACCGATCGCATCCATGTAAACGTAGCCATTAGCGAGTTTTAGTAGACCGTGTTTCCCCCTCCGCTACCCGGAACTATACAGCCAAGGCCATCGGCACGCAGGCGCAGTGGCGGTTTCTTCGTAGCGGAGGATTAGCGGAGGGGGAAACACGGTCTACTAAAACTATCTCTCCGCCTCAACGTGATGGCCAAGCCGATTCACCTCTCCTTCCACGCGCCCGAAATGCCGAGAGAGAAAACGAGTGGAACGGAGGTGACTACCGACGAAATCGAGTCTCGCGCCTTCAATAATGCACTAATCTTTTCTTTTTTCTTTTCGCGTAAAATTTATTTTTTGAAACGCGTGTCTCAATTAGATTGTTCAAAAATAACATTTTTTTTTTTTCACTGGCCCCTTAAGTCAACTGTCGTTAGCTAGTATTAGGGAGGAGATCGAACAGTAACGCCTCTAGCGGTACGCTTCAGCAGTGGGGACAGCGCATCGTATTGTCTTGTTTGTTTTTGATCCGAGAAATCGAAGATGACGATTTCAAGGCCGTTCCTCGTGCGGCCAAAGCACTGGCATAGCCTCCTCTATACTCACTGTTAGGTATACATAATAAAGGTTTATTTACAAGGCCGACTTGGCCACGTACGGGAGACGAAGAGGTAGAAAACGGAATGGCGAACAGCGAGTCCTTCCACGTCCGCCTACTGGAGGATGGCGCTGCTATCGCTCACAGTTGCCCGATGATATGCTGCATACACAACATCCCTTCCGCCGTGGGGGTCTTCTCTCACGTTGAGGGTACCTAGAAGCTCCTGTTGTTGCAGGTTGGCTGGGAGAGCTCGGGTCCTGCGAAAGGACTTTGACTTGGAGAATCTTCATTCACACACGGCAGCGGTGGGTCCTGGCCAACCACAGAGGGGCGATCACCATCGGTCGTGTCACCACAAGTGTCACTGGCAGCTCCACCAAGGTCTAGTGGACTGGCACGGTAGCGGAGTTGATCAACGTGCCTTCGCCAAACGCGACCGTCGGACAGACGAACTTGGTACGACAGGGGTCCTGTGGCTGAAGCGATGAACCCGGGAACCTTGATAGTTCCGTGCATACACCGCATCGCCGGGACAGAACTCCCGAACTCGTTGAGAGCCGTCTCGGAAGTAACGCTCCAGAGAAGATCCATCCAGATGAAAATCTGGATGCAGACGGTCTATGGCAGATTGCAGTCGTCTCCCCATCAGAAGTTCAGCCGGACTCTTCCCCGTAGTTGTACTGGGTAAGATGTGCTGGCCCAACAAGAAACGAGACAGCTTTGTTGCCCAGTCTCCCTCAGACAACTTGCGTAGCACTTGTTTTGTTTCCTGTACCATCCTCTCAATCTGCCCATTGGAGGACGGGTGATAGGGTGCGACTGTAATGTGCCGGATCTGGTTCTTGGTTGCAAACTCAGCAAACTCTTCTGACGTGAACGCAGTTCCATTGTCCGACACTAAAACTTCGGGAATGCCAAAGCGAGCAAACATCGCCCGAAGTTCCTTGAGTACTGCTCTGGTCGACATTGATTCCATCAAAGAAACTTCCAACCACTTGGAATGCGAATCGACGACCAGCAGAAAAACTTTCCCTTTGAATGGACCGGCAAAGTCGATGTGCAAACGGGACCAAGGGTTCTTCGTGAACTCCCATGGGTGCACCGGTGCCTTGCTGGGGGCTTGTCGAGTTTCTTGACACATTTGGCAGCCAGCTACCTTGCGTTCGAAGTGACTGTCGATGCCCGGCCACCACACTGTGCTGCGTGCAAGACCTTTCATTCGCACTACTCCAGGGTGCGTGGTGTGTAGGGTGTCTAGGACTTGAGCCTGTGCGGGACCCGGAATCACAACACGAGATCCCCAGAGCACACAGTTTCTGTAGCTGGACAGTTCGTTCTTCCTGGCCACAAAGGGGCGGAATTCCTCTGGCAGATTCCCTGAAGGCCAGCCTTGCAACATCCAGCGGTGCACACGCGACAGAACCGGGTCAGTCCGTGTTAATGCCGCGATCTTGGTAGAATCTAGAGGAACCTCCGGCGCTGCCTCAAGCAGCAAGATGTCTCCCAACGGTGGCTCGTGCTCATCCTTGACAGGAAGCGGAAGACGACTAAAAACGTCGGCATGTGGCAGCTTGGAGCCAGGTACGTACAACAGTTCGTAGTTGTATGCAGAAAGTTGCAGACTCCAGCGCAACATCCGAGGTGACAACACGGCAGGAACAGGCCTGGCCTGGTGCAAGAGGCCCAGCAACGGCTTATGATCTGTTAAGAGTTGAAACTTCCGACCAAAAACGTACTGGTGGAATTTCCGAACACCAAATAGCAAAGCCAGAGCCTCCCTGTCTATCTGCGCGTAGTTACGTTCTGCTTTTGACAAAGTTCTCGAGGCAAAGGCCACTGGTCTTTCAACGCCGTCTTCTCCCACTTGGCTCAGTACAGCACCCAGCCCGCACGGAGACGCGTCGCAGGCCAGCCTTATGGGACGTGAGACATCGTAGTGTGCTAGGACGGCTGATGATTCCAGCAGGCTCTTGGCACTCTGGTACGCCTTTGCCTCAGTCTTTGTCCAAATCCACGCCTTGTCCTTGTCCAGGAGGCGGTAAAGCGGCTCCAACACATGTGAAGCTCCCTTCAGGAAACGGCCATAGAAATTTAAGGCTCCCAAGAACGACTGTAGCTCCTTCTTGTTCGTTGGTTCTGGAGCTTGCTTGATGGCTTCAACTTTTTCCCCCAAAGGACTTACTCCGTCCTTGTTGATACGGTACCCCAGGTACGTCACTTCCTTGTCCCTGAATGCACATTTGTCGGCATTCAGACGAAGCCCATCGTCTTGGATACGCTGCAGCACCTTACGCAACCGTTCGTCGTGCTCGGCGACTGTTCTTCCACCGATGAGGATGTCATCCAGAAAACATTGAACTCCTTCAAGTCCGTTCAGTACTCCTTCCATGTAACGTTGGAAGATGGCTACTGCCACTGCCACACCAAACTGCAATCTCGTCACCTTGAACAGGCCTTTGTGTGTTGTCACGGTCTGCAGCATGGCGGCGTCCTCGTCGACACAGAGTTGTTGGTAAGCTTGATCCAAGTCAAGCCGGGAAAACACCGAGCACCCTCCCAGTCTTGCGAGCAGTTGCTCTGGAGTGGGCAGTGGGTAAGTCTCCCACTTGACGACTGGGTTGAGCGTTCTCTTGTAGTCTCCGCAAATTCTCATCTTTCCGTTCTTCTTTAGAATCGGAACATTAGGCTTAGCTTCCGAAGCCATCTCGTTCTGCCCGCTGCCGCCGCCGCTACACAGCCGCTCGCCCTCGTTGCCTCGAGTGGAGTCTCGCCGCTTGCTTTTGCTCCTTCATGCGGCCGCCGTCGCTTACCGTTGGTCCGTGACCTCGTCAACAATGTTAGGTATACATAATAAAGGTTTATTTACAAGGCCGACTTGGCCGCGTACAGGAGACGAAGAGGTAGAAAACGGAATGGCGAACAGCGAGTCCTTCCACGTCCGCCTACTGGAGGATGGCGCTGCTATCGCTCACAGTTGCCCGATGATATGCTGCATACACAACACTCACAAAGCCTGGTAGTTCGATGACGGAGCCATAGAGTCGCAGATTTGGAGCGCAAGGATCTGGTAGCACAGAGCATTTCCCGGGAAGCCTGTAGTCAGCGCACAGCTTTTGCTGCGGCGAGCACCCGAAAAACGGTTTTCAAACCCGACGAGAAAAGAAGCGGTAGCCCGAGAAACGCGAGAAGCACGAGCGGACATTCCATCGCTCGGGACAAGTGTGTTTCGGCGACTCGCCGCAGCGGGGCGCCCGTTGCATGCCTCTTGTTTTATGTAATACCAGTCAGAAGTGTGACGGGCACATAACGTGGGAAACTGGCAATCTACATTCAACTATAGATTACGTACTTATGTCACACAAAATATATGGTAAGTTACAAGTAATGAAAATAGATGAAGAAGGTTCCAAAAGTCTTGGTAGTGATCACAAGCGTACGCTTGTGATCACTGCTGAATTTTGCCAGAGAAGTAAAAGCTGAATTTTGCCAGAGAAGTAAATGCTGACACTAGACAACATAATTCAAAGCAGACTTTCTGCAGCGACAAAGAGTTGGAAATAGGTGCTGAAAGAATAGAGGAAGCAGTTTCAGGGCAACGGTATACAGATTGGACCTATGAGAGCCTAACTGGGCTTTTTGTTCTGGAACTAGACAAAGTTCAGAGTAAACGAAAGGGGAAGCAAAGACATAGACCAAAAAGCTGGTGGGACAAAGAAGTGAAGCAAGCGATACAAAAACTTCAGGAAGCCTCTAGAGAACACAGGCATTCCAAGCGTAGTGGGGAGTCGGAAACGGAAGTAAAAAGAAGATGGGACACTTTTATAACATGTCGCCGAGAGGCATCCAGTTTGATCAATGCGAAAATTCAGAGAAAGGGTGAAGAATGGGTGAGTAATGTAAGCAAGAAAGATAGAAACGCAGCCAAGAAGTTTTGGGAGCACTTGAACTCACTCGGTGAAACGACGCAAGCTAGACAGAGGTTCATACTCTCGCATCAGGGAGATCAATTAGAGGGAGATGATGCGATACGATATTTAGGAGCAGTGATGGAGGAGACATTTCGGGAACGGGTACATGTTGAAGCAGGCACGTATCCAGGGGGGAGGCCCATGGGGCCCGGGCCCCCCCGAAATCTTCCATTTTGCTGGAACCTCCTCTCCCCCCTCCCCCTCATACAGCATTTTGTCATGGGCGGCCCCCCCCCCCCCCCCCCCCCGAAACAAAATCCTGGCTACGTGCCTGTGTTGAAGATAGGAGAACCGAAGGAAATATCAGTCCAGCTTTTGACATCGCGGATTTTGGACAAAGAGAATGGGAAAAGGCGGAACGAAGAGTCCCTAGTGGCACGTCGACAGGCACAGATGGTATCCCAATCAAGCTGGTGAAGAATTTGGGTCCTAAATCTAAGGCAAAACTAAGGGAGGTAGTGAGCACTATGGTAACAAAAGGAAATATTCCAGATGAATGGAGGCTTAGTAGGATGAGTATGATATACAAGGGAAAGGAAGATAAGTCTGACATTAGGAATTATCGTCCCATAACCGTGACACCAGTTATTTACAGGTTGGTAATGCAGATTATAAAGAACAGACTGGAGGAATGGGTAGATTGCGAGGGCATACTGGGCGAGTTACAGAACGGGTTTCGGAAACAAAGAAGGTTGGAAGACAATATATTTTCTCTAATACAGTGCATAGAAATAGCGCAAAAAGAAAACAGACAGCTCTGGCTGGCATTTCTGGATATCAAGGGTGCCTATGACAATGTGAACCAAAAAACTCTGTGGGACATAGTGGAGAGCTTAAACCTAGATGAAGGACTAACAGCAATATTAAGGAACATTTACAAAGATAATAAGGTGATTATAACATGGGAAGGAAAGGCAACGGGGAAAATAGAGATAGGACGAGGCCTTAGGCAGGGCTGCCCGTTATCGCCTTTGCTGTTTATGTTGTATCTGAGAGGATTGCAGGATAGACTAGAGAAGAGTGGGCTTTGATTTGACCTTTCGTACAGTAAGCTAGGCCAAACAATTCAGCAATCCTTACCGGGACTGATATATGCGGATGATATCGCACTAATGGCTAACAACAGGATAGATTTGCAGGAATTAATGAGCATCTGTGGTAGGAAAGGAGAGGAATTAGGTTTAGAATTCAGTAGTGAAAAATCAGCAGTCATGATTTTTAACAATGATGATGTTGAGAGACTGAAGATACAGAATATTACAGTTGAGAGAGCTAGTAAATACAAGTATCTAGGAGTATGGATATGTGATGGTGCAGAATATCTCAGTGAGCATGAAAAGTATATAATAGGTAAGGGCAACAGAAATGCGGCTGTAATCAAAAATAGAGCACTTTGGAATTACAACAGGTATGAGGTGGTGAGAGAGATTTGGAAAGGGGTCATGGTGCCTGGCTTGACTTTTGGAAACGCAGTGCTATGCATGAAATCCGAAGTGCATGCAAGACTAGAAATAAAACAGCGTGGAGTAGGTAGGCTGGCTTTGGGGGCACACTGCAAAACACCAAACCAGGGAGTACAAGGAGACATGGGATGGGCATCATTTGAGGGTAGGGAAGCTGTGAGCAAGATAGAATTTGAGGATCGGTTGAGGCAAATGGGTGGGGAGCAATGGGCACGAAAGGTTTTCAGCTATTAATACATGAGGAGTATAGACACAAAATGGAGACAGCGCACTAGGAAATTAAGAGGAAAGTTTTTAGGCTATAGTGGGGTTACGGAAGAGCAGGTCGAAGTTAAGAAGAAAGTTAAGGCCACAGAAAGAGATCGGTGGCTAGAGGGAATGCAGACAAAGAAGGCTCTGGAAGGCTATAGATTAAACAAAACAGTTATTGCCAAAGAGAGCATTCATGACAATTCTAGGGGAAGCTCATTGTTGTTTGAGGCAAGGACAGGTGTTTTGCGAACCAGAACATACAGAGCGAAGTACCAGGAAATGGACACAGTGTGCGCTGCTTGTGGAGAGGAGGACGAGACGGCTGAGCTAGCACTTGATACTCTACTGTAAAGGGCTTCACCCTATGCATACCGAAGACAACATAGATTTAATAAGGTCATTGGGTTTTAGAGACAGCGAAGGAAAAATGGATTTCAAGACAGTAGAGATTACCAAGCAAAGATTAAGTGAATGGTGGCAGAAAGCGAGAGAAAACTAGGTATTTTCCTATTAACTGATGGCAAGGGGGATTTATAGCCTCACTTTCTTTTCAGTACGGAGTGAATATAGTTTTCACATTTAAATATTCTAAACTTAAAGGGTAAGACAAAATGGCTAGGTGGCGTAAGCTACCGCCCGATCGAAAGGGCTCAGCCGTATTCATCCATCCATCCATCCTTGTCTGCCGTTCCACCTTTTCACTTTCGGCGGCCGCGTCTCGTGGCGATCTGAAACTGCAGAGCCGTATATTAGGAGAGTTTGGACAATAGGCGGAGCAAAGGCCGCCGCCAGCGCCGAATATTCCCCCCACGCTTAGAGCGTAAACTAAATTTGTGACACAGCGTCGACTAATCAGGAGTCCTCTACTCCATCTCACAAATGTCGACAGTGAAGACAAAGGCACAGGCGCGTGAGCCTAGCTCAGCGAAACGCTATTGTTTGTACGAGACCTCGTGCATAGGAGGCACTTTCCAAAGCCACGCGCTCGTGCCCATGCCTTTGTCTGCACTGCTAGAACAGCGTCCTGAGACTGGATGAAAGAAAGCAGTGCAAAGGGTGGGGTGCGCGAGCGTCTTGAGACGCGGAGTTCCGCTCGGCACGGCTCAAATTATACTTCGTTTCACTTTACCTGCGAGCGAAGCCAAAGCTAGAAGCACGAGACCAGCGCTTTTTGCATTTCTCCCCAGCTCGCGCGCTCGAGCAAAGCCTGAACGCACGGAGCTTCCGTGCTCGCGCTTCCAGTTTTGCCTTCGCTCGCACATTAGGTGAAACGAAATATAGTCGTGGCACAAATTTAGAGCACGCGACCACCGCTAGGGGCTGTTTCGCGGCCTGTGGTTGGCCCGAGATGCTCGCCTATTCAAACCAATGTATGGCCAAACTCTCTCAATAAACGGCTCTGTGAAACTGGTCAGAGCGAAACGCTCGTGCCCAGACCGTGCTAGGGGAGGTTCTCATTCTTTGTTATGCTGTTTTAGTAAACACGGGGCTGTGGGGACAAGTAAAGCGCCACCTATAGTTCAATCTCCTGCCCAATAACTAGGGTATTAGAATAAGGGGCCGCAAAGTTAGGAAGTCCCTAAGACATAGGGGGACACGAGTGCAGCTCAGCTAAACTCTATTTAACCTTATGATGTACCGCAGGAAAGGCTACAAGCGCGAGCTCCTTGCTCTGGGGCACATCTCGGCGGCACAAGCCCTCGTGCATTAAGGGCAGCGGCCAACGCTATAGGAACCGTGCACATCTAATTCAGGCCCCGACCATGGCGCCCCTATCGGCAAACGGGTCCGTTTCATCGGGGAACTTCCTTGGAACTTCTGCCAGTCGCTGCGTTGGTTGTGCGTTGTAGCGGGTTAGCGCTGTAATTTTCAAGGTAGCTATTCCGCTCTAAGAAAGCCACAACAATTGATGCATCAAACAATAGGCGACCGCCGCGACGCGGCCGGCATGCTCGCTTCCCAGAACCGTGCACATCTAATTCAGGCCCCGACCAGGGCGCCCCTAGCGGCAAACGGGTCCGTTTCATCGGGGATCTTCCTTGGAACTTCTGCCAGTCGCTGCGTTGGTTGTGCGTTGTAGCGGGTTAGCGCTGTAATTTCCAAGGTAGCTATTCCGCTCTAAGAAAGCCACAACAATTGATGCGGCAAACAATAGGCGACCGCCGCGACGCGGCCGGCATGCTCGCTTCCCATGAGCTCAAGCTTCTAGTCTTCGCTGCGGTACAACATAAGGTGAAATAGAGTTTAGCTGAGCTGCACTCGTGTCCCCCTATGTCTTAAGAACTCCCTAACTTTGGGGCCCCTTATTCTAATACCCTAGTTATTGGGCAGGAGATCGAACTGCTAGAAAGCACTTTTCTTTGTGGTGTAGTGGTGGGGTGTCTTCACCGTTCCGTTGCCGTCTCGGTCATGAATGCTAGGAAAAAAAACGGACACACACTGCTTCGCGCCGGGATGCAAGTCGGGCTACCCGGACAACAAGGGCAGCCGGAGCACAAGCGATCGTAAGCCGTCGCTGTTTCGTGCGCCAAAGGAAGAGTCACGCAGACTACAGTGGGAGCAAAATCTTAAACGAGAAGCTAAACGCCTCGCCGCCAGGATATCAGCGGTGTGCGAGAGACATTTTTAACCGCGCCCTATCCTTCGGGACCATGTGCACATCGTCAATGGCGAAGAAATTAAAATTCTATGCCGCAATATATATTGAGTATTTTGTAGTATTTTTGCGTAGTATGTTGCTAGGTATCTGTCATGTGCTTGCTGTATATGTCGATGAAGTGTATTGCCACTTGTGAGAGGTCATAGCCCAGTGTGTTAAGAATAATTTTTGTTTTCACATTAGGGCCGGGCTGTTGATGTTTGTGTTCATATTGCATTTTAATACTTCATGTACTCCCAATCGAGTTATTTTTCTTCATAGACCGCCTTCCACAAAAGACAATTTGCTATATGTTCGCCAGTTGCAGTGGCACATTGGCCATTCCCAAACGCGCTCGGCCTTGCACCTTACACAACGCTGGTCCCCACATCAGTAACACGATGACAAAGAACAATACACCAGTTTATTGTTCCGCACACCATTTAAGAAGTGCGAGATTTATTGAGATTTTGTAGTCTTTTTTTCCTTGCTATATCAGTACCCCGTGGTTTCTTTCGCAGCTATTAAGCGTGCAGCCCAAGTGATAGCGTTGCTGAACGATCTGTCAGAACTGGGAAAGAAGGGGGGGGGGGTCAATATTAATCAAATAATCTCCCTCAAAAACACGCGAATATTGAAAGTAGAGGATGGCACACACTCTAGAGGCATTCGTCCACAAACAGAACTACAATTTGTTTACACTTGCAATTGTTCTGCGTCGCGAAAAGCTCCAGTCGAACCACAGTATAGTACGCGCCGAACAGCGCCGACGACGGGGCTGACGGGGGCGCGTTTCTAGGGCTCAGCACAGCAGCGCCACGGTGTCGCCTACGCGCAAACATTTCGCGGGGCGGCCGCCGCTCTTGCCACTACAACTCTCTAGAACACTGTACTAGGATATAAAACTCCCCAAACAAAATTAGGTGCCGACAATGGCACGTGCAGAGTGCTATTTGTTTTAAGTTTTTGCTTTAGAACAGCTATTGCTGCAGACAACTGCACGTGCAGCGAGCGAAAAGCATTACTGAGCTCGCGCACAAGGCACGCGCACTGAAGGCTCATCCAGTGCTGATCCAGTGCAGCCTTCGAACGCCGCTTTGCAGAAGATCCACGCAAGAAGTAACACTGACACGTTTCCCTTCCAAGCTTCACGCGAAGGTAAATCTATCCTGTATCCTATCGTGATATTAGAGCCAAGCAGCCAATTTAATCACGCTATTTGAGCGAACAATCAACACTGCATGCCGATAGAACAGAAGCAGTTCTTCGTCGATCCGAGTATCCATCGGCATGCAGGAACGCTCGTTGACCAACTTCCTTTGTCGCTGGGTTGAGACGCACAAACGCCTAGATTGATGTTTAGGTGTGTTTGGCGTTTGATGTCTAATCGTCTACTGGGGGCCATGAGGTTTTTGAGGTTAGGTTATGGGCAGTGGCGTACCAACTTGTTTTTGAGTGGGGGGAGGGCAAATCATACTCCCCCCCCCTTCCCCCAGGGCCGGGGGGCGGTAGCCTTGGTATCCCTTGGGCGCCGCCGGCCAGTGTTTGCCCTGCCCAGTGGCGGCTGTTTCAGGGGGGGGGGGGGGGGGGGGGTCAAAACACATGCCTTGCCCCTCCTCACTCTGAGAACTGGGGGGGGGGGGGGCAAGCGCCCCCCTTGCCCCCGCTGGTTGGTACGCCCATGGTTACAGTTTAGGAGGGAGAGGTTTTCATCCCATCATTGAAAGCCACGTGCCGAGTCTTATTAAAGCCCATTCACACAGTATACGGTTTCACTACGTTTAACTACGTTATGAGGAAGTACGTTGAATTGTGACCATGGGTCACCGGGACATCGGCGTTTCAAATGAAGCCCCATTTCTTTCTGCCAGGGAGACAGATGAGAAAGGAGTATTCTTCAGACGCCTATACTGGACGCGCTCGTTGCCCTCCGCCGTGCTTTAGATGCGCGTGCACGCTCGAAGCCCACGAGACATCCGATCGCGCTGGCGGTACAACTGAAAGAGCTCCGTACTGTTCTCATTCTGTCGTTCCAAGGTTTACAAAAATCGCAGCCCGATTTGCGAACCCCCCAGCCTAGCACGTCCATGTTCGTCGCTTCCAAAAACGGCCGGAAACCTGTTTTTAGAATGCATTCCAGAAACGGGCTGCGTTCGTATACGTATGGTGTTTGTGGATTTTGCTTGCTTTTCGAAGCGACGAACATGGGCGTGCTGCGCTGTGATTTCCTCACGCACTGACTGTGATTTTGTACACATCGGAACGAACGCGGGTGCATTCACTGATGTAATCTCGTCCACCAGTTTGTTGTTTTGGGCTGTCTGGCGCGTGCCTAAGGCGAGCAGATCGAGGAATCACATGACACCATCAAAGGTGTAGCCTTAGCTCTCGATGTATAATGTATTAGCAGCGAGATGTTTTGGTGGCGCCCTCCTATGGTTACCTCTCGTGACGTCATTACCTTGCGAACAACAAGTTCCATGGTGTTGGTAATTCGCATGGTGGAAGCTTGAAATCATTGCGCTCTCAAAGCGATACTGGTAACACCGTCAAAATCGAAGTTCTTACATTACTCTTATTTCTGTCGATGAGAAAACCTTTGCTGGCGTCATAGTCAGCGTTCGGCCAATCGTGAAAGGCCGACCACAGCGACGCTTTCGATCGCGCACGTCACCGATAGCTGGAAAATTGACGCTCGACATCCTTATAATCTAGACGTGACTTGAAATTTTGAAAAAAATTTTGAAGTCGGCGCACGGGGCGAGAAACGTCATCCTAGTACACGGCTCGAGACTGAAACTAGCCCGTTGAAGCGCGCCTGTGGCGTCGATCCCTTTGCTCTCGGCTTGCGTCGCACTGCTCACGTTACCTGTGGCGTGGATAAGTGGGTCGGATCGACATTACTAGCGCGCTTTGGCAGGTTAGTTTTGGTTTGAAGCCGTGTACACGGATGTCATTTCTCGTCCCGTAGAGCCGACTAGAAATATTGTAATCAGAATTTCACGTCAAGGCTAGAGTACAATGAGGTCGAGGTCAATTCTCAAATTGCCCCACTTATCGTGACGATTTTCCCCCATCTAATTTCCGCCAGTTCATATAACTTACCTGCACAGACCGCACCAGTGAATGTGCGTTCTTTTTTTATCTGTAAATAATAAGAAAAGAACACCCTGTATAACATAACAGCCATTGAAAATAACAATTGTCACATTAGTTATGAACATAAGAACATCGGGGTGGGCCTCGGTACAAAATCTTTGTAACTTCTGGCGCTCAAGCGAGGCTTACGTGACGCCATAGTGCCATGAATGGCAACGTAATTACTGTCGTTTTTGCATCCTTGAGAATCTGTAGCACACGCCCTCACGTCGAAATTATGCTGATAATTAATTACTCTCCGGAACTTGGTAATTCTGCAGATGAACCCCCCAAGACCGGTACCCGGTGAGCCGCGAGCACTCGCGCCCCGACTAAGCCTTGAAAACCCAAGTCGACTGACCTCGCAGCCGTTGGCCACCAGAGCTGGAGGGACAACTTCAGCCATCCAGGGTGCCCTCTCGCTTCAGAGTGGGGTGACGCGTGACGCCATGCTGGTGAAGACTGGGGGCAGCCAGCTCCAAATGGTGAACATCGGCCCTGCTCTCAATTCAGATCCGTCAGCACCAACCGTTATGGGCAGGGAGGCCTTTAGACTGCGGCCACCACAAACGCGTGGAGGACAACAAATGTTCCATCCAATGCCGGCCAGATACAGTGCACCCACTCAAATGGCGTCAACGGTGTTGCGGCAGAGGCAGCCAGGACCTGGTATCCTGCCAGGTATTGGACAAGCAAAGTTAATCGGCCAGGGCCCGATGCAACAGCAAGGTGGCTTGAACACGCCAACGGTAAGGGCTGGTGTCGGTGCGCAGCCACTCTCTGCTCAGACCACTCTAGCCAACCGTCACACGGGGACCTCAACCCCGTCTCAGATGTCGCCAGACATGGCAAAAAATAAATGCAAGAACTTTCTTTCCACCTTGATTCGCCTCGCGAGCGCTCAGCCCGGGCACACTGCTACCAATGTTAGATGTCTCATTCAGGGTCTTATCGATGGAATTATTCAACCGGAATATTTCACGAAGCAGTTGGAGAGGGAGCTGAATTCTTCACCACAACCATGTCTCGTTCCTTTCCTTAAGAACAGTCTGCCACATCTGAGGCACTCACTACTCACGAAAGAGTTGTCTATCGAAGGAGTGCGCCCACCAAGAACTGCCGTCCCAATGCCACCGGTGATGACGCCAGCTCAAAGCCTACAAAAAGTTCCCGATTCTCTGTCGATTTTTCCTCGTTCGGCGACACACATGCAAGTTTTGACTGCCAGATCGCTCGCCATGCAGCATAAAAATCATTCGAGACTTCAGGCTGTGTTTGCACAACAGCAGAGACTAGTTGCGGCGCGTTCAGCATCCACTGCGAGTGCGGCCGCTGCGGGAAAGAGCCTTCTTTTATCGAAATCGACCGGTCTCGCATCGCTCTCGAGTAGGATTCTGCCGTTCAAAGGAATGCCACCAGTGGTGGGAGATCCCACCGCGATCCTAAAGGAAAAACGGGCCTCCGTGTCGCAAAACATTGACGATGACATCAATGACGTTGCGGCGATGGGAGGCGTCAATGTAATTGAGGAAACTCGTAATATTTTGTCGTCACACGCAGTAGGCACTGAAGTGCGCTCGTGCCAGGAGTGCAATTTCCTTTTCACGAAGCCGCTTCGAAGACGGATGGCAGGCATGGCTGCGAAGTACGGCATCAGCCGAGATTCCAGACGACGTTTTGGCCCTCATGTCGCAGGCTACTCAAGAACGCCTCCAGTCACTGCTGGAGAAACTCATCGTCATTGTTGAGCATCGGCAAGAAAATGCCAGAGTCGACGTTCGCTACGAAGCCACGCAAGACGTGAGGGGACAACTAATGTTTCTGGAGGGAATTGACAAGGTTGCGAAAAGACGACACAGTGAACAAGAGCGAGAGATGCTGCTTCGCGCGGCTAGGAGTAGCTTCAAGATGGAAGACCCCGAGCAACTGAAGCTCAAGCAGAAGGTGAAGGAATTGCACAAAGCAGACACGAAAAAGATGCGTCAAAGTGAAGCCAACATCAGCTCGTCGTTAGCAATCGGATCACGAGAACAAAGCGGCGAGACTTCGGCTATCACGTGCTCGAGCGCAATTTACATGATTCCGACGAGTCCGCGGTTGAAGAGGGCCAATGTCAGAGACGTTCTTTTCCTCCTGGAGCAAGAGCACGGCAGTCGCCGGAGCGAGTTTTTGTACAAGGCGTACTTGAAATAAAGGGACAATGATTTTACTCTTAAGGTGCAACTCACCATGTATGCCGTTTTGCTTCGTTTTTGACGGTTCACAACATTTTTTTTTGTATTCTACAGTGATAAAGTTAATGTAAATTAAATAACTTTTTCTTAACTTTACTTTAATGTCTCAATATTACGTTTATACTTAGTTTTTAGTTTGTTATTCAAGTTTCAATGGACCACACTTTCTTATATTGAACTATTTTTTTTATCGACTTATAACGTCCCAATATCCACGATAATTTACATAAACAATCTGTTGGATATAGCTAATGAAAATATAGGCAATGAACTGTACACATAATGTAAATTTTTAAATAAAAGATAAAGTTTAAACTAGTGTTATTTCCTCACGCTATAAAAAGAGAATCAGGATCCATTTTCTCACAGTAATATGATCATTTAAATCTGCAAGCTTCTGTAGTAATATTGAATGAGAGACAGTATCAAATACCTTTTTGAACTCCAAAAATATACATTCAACATGGCGTCTATTCTCAAGTTCTTTGGCAATATCGTGATAAAATTCAATCAACTGTGTCATACATGAAAACCCCTTTTGGAAGCCATGCTGGTGATAATTTAAGAATCCAATAAAATCAAAGTGCTTCATTAAAGGGGTGGTGCAACGATATTCAATTGGGATGTTTTTCACTTTACACGAGCTTACTGGCACCAGTATAAACGGCTCTGACTGGCACTAGTGGGACTCAAGGATACTCGCACGCAAAGCCACTGACCAAGAAACTCCTTTGTTGCGCTGTAATTTCGAGGACAAAACCGAGTGTTTTCATTCAATCTCTCCTTCGCAAAACCTGATGACGTAGCTGGGCGGTAGCAGTACCGCCCAGCGACGATATTTGAATGCGGCTCATAGATTGGACCCGAGCATGGCGTGGACACTCGATTTGGGCTCGTGATAATCGATCGCTCGAGAAGCATTCGGGTAGTGGCCCGTGTCCAATCGCTGCAATGACGACAACAGCCGAACCATAACAATGTCCGAAACTCAGCGCGTGTCCTGTGCCTTGCCAACCCCAGCGCATGGCTATGATCAACATTGGCGGCATATATTCGGCTCCAAATCACGTGGCCGCTTGTTCTGGCTGTGAGTTGAGGGGGTGAACGCTGCTCGTTTTTCTTTAATTTTTTACTAGGACTCCTATTGCGTGGGGTGAAAAACGAACGAGTATTTCACAGGTCATTAACGTCAGGGATCCGTTCTAACCGGTATTTGCTCAAAATACAAAAATCGTTGCATCGCCCCTTTAAGGCTGAGTATAAGATATGTTCAAGTACCGTATACAACACACTGGAGTAAGCGACATGGGCCTATTAGCGGCGAGATGTTTAGGTGGCGCCCTCCTATGTTTCCCTCTTGTGACGTCATTACCTTACGAACAATAAGTTCGATGGTGTTTGTATGAGCATGGTGGAAGCTTGAAATCATTGCGCTCTAAAGGGATACTGAACCAAAGAATTTAGTGTCCATAATAAGTGGCGCACGTTCTTTCCACGAGCCAGCGGCTGCCGGTGTGCGCGAGCACACGCAACGAAAATGACGTCAAAGACCTCCATTCGCGCTTAAGGTGCAACCGCACCCTTGGTTAGTGTGATTCTGAACCAACAGATGGCGGTGGGATCGCGTTCTAGGCCTGTACATCAATGCGAAAAATCGTGTGTGGTGGCGCTTCTATACAGTGGGGTATTTTTCTATATCCTGAATTTGACATCCCTGGTCCCTTGCTTGTCTTTCTCTGCACGAGCTTTCTTTGGAACGCGCACGGCTGCGCCAGTTCTCGTGCAAGGGGGCCGGTTGCCTACGCTCCGAGCTCACGTCTCCAGCAAATGTGTGCAGAACAAAACGCGAAAATCGTCCTGAGCCAAATGGAGAGACACATGCAGAATGCCTGCCCAATGGCTGACTTCCCCATGCTTCGTCGTCGTTGCGCCTGCTTCCCATATTTGCCACAAGAGGCGCCAAAACCCCATACAAAAATGCAGACGACGCTTCTCCGCTGCCCGCTGCTACAGTCCACTGTGACGCCATTTGTGAATTGAACACATTTGTAGCCCGTGCTACATAGCTAGCGTGCTACATAGCTAGCGCAGTTAAGACTTCTTTTAGCGAAAGCTAAAAGAAGTCTTAATCCTTTCTTTTAGCTTTCACTTCTTGGTTTTGTTTCTATGCTGAAATGTTACCAGACCTCTGGTGCCTGTCATAGCGACAACAGTAATAGTCAATCCAAATTAAAAAGGAGACAAAGAGGCTGGCGGACGTTCACGACGTTGCAACAGCAGCCACTTAGCGTTTTTATTGCTTCTGGAGCAAAGCCGGAAATCATACGGCCCGCGGACCACATGCGGCAGTCAAGGGATTTTTCTCAGGACCGCGAACGAGCCTTCGCTGACCGGAAACCTGCGCACCCGTCGGCAACGCTTACACCGGAGATCTTGAAATACATTTTCACTTTTTTTTAAATTTTTTTAAGCTCAGTTTTTTTTTTAATGTTTTGACCGGTTTCTTCTGGTCCGCACTGTTTTTCACGAATGCAGTTCTAGAGCTTTAACGATTTCCTAGATAGTGGCTTGTTGAAGATCTTCTTGAGGTCATGCTTGTCAGACACGGATGCAGAGTAGTTTAATTGGCCTGAAATACTTAGTACACAGAATTTGCAGGAAATCTTTGTAATGGTTTACATCTTTATCTGCCTTTGCGCATTTCAGAGCGCCATGGTGCATAAGTGTATCTACCGAAGTCTCAACAGTTGCATACAAAGGCTTTTTCAGCATATTTCGTTTTTTTTTTTTTTCAGTAAAACCTCTACGAAGTTCTTCAGCGCATACAGCACCCTCACTAGCTTCTCCGATGGATAGTATAGTCCTGCCCTGTCCTGGTGGCCGATGATGGAATCACTATGAGCCGTCGAAGCCTGCTTAATAACCAGTAGGACGCAGTCACTGCAGTTGACATGTTCCTTCACCACCCGTGCCAAATATCCACCTACTACTACGTGACGCCACACGCACACCGTGTAACGTCACGGTGTGCGCGCCGGGAGCCGCAGACAGCCTCGTGCTTTTGAGCTATGCCGGCTACGGCTAAGCGCTCTAGAGCTCTGCGAATCGAACGACGACCGAAAAAAGTTACTCGTGTCACAAAAACATTACGTAATCACGCGACCTATTCGAACACGTAAGGTCACGTTACCGCGTAACCTAACATGGAAAACTTAGGTTATCACATAGCTTAACGTGATAACGTAGCTTACGCTAGCTACAGTGAACTGTAGTAGCAGACAGCGGACAAGCGTCGTCTGCTTTTCTGTATGGGTTTTTGGCGCCCCTAGTAGCAAATATGTGAAGTAGGCGCGACGACGACAAAAAAACCATTGGGCAGGCATTTTCAGTATAAACAAAACCACCGACGCGTTGAAAAATATAAAATTGCCTTTGCGCCATTATCGCAGATTTCAGAGGCCAACTACACATATTTCAATGTGATCGGATTTATATTGTCACGAATGAACGTGACGAGAGGACGAACAGTGAACTGAAAAATAGAGCACCGTTGAAAATTGGGCGAGTTGGTTATGCATAGTTACGAAGAGGGAAACAGCGCCAAAAGTACGGAGGACAAAGAACGGTCTGTGTGTTCCTCGTTCTTTGTCCTCCGTACGTTTGGCGCTGTTTCCCTCTTTGTAACTATGAGAAATAAAGGTTTCATCGGCGAACTTGTGCCAAACAAAAAAAAGTAAAGAAAGAGCGTCGAGGCAGCAGAAAAGCAGGCGGCGATTCAGCAGCGTAACAGAAAGCGAGAGCGAGACTGACTTGACAAGGTGGCGGGCAGCTGCTTATCTACAGTGCGTCACTATCTCGAAAGTTAGGCAAAGAAGGTTCGAGCGTCGCGCGCTCGGGGCGAGGATGAACTGGCACTTTGGAGAACAAGAAAGCAGGGCGAAAGTTACGTCTGGGCCCCTAAACTCGTCAAACACAAAGTTGGGGCCGAAGTTGACCGAGCGCACCGATTGGTCTATCACGACGAAACTTCGCGCTTTTTTCGCCAACGTCCAATCAGCGCGCTCTGCGAACTTTCGGCTCCAACTTTGTGTTTGACGAGTCTAGGGCCCCTGGTGCAAGAATGAATGCGAATCTTCTAGAAGTCCGTGACCGAGCGTTGCTTTCTCGGCTCTGCGGGCAGCAATATGACGGGCCGGCCCTTTTGTTGTGCATGTGTTTGGCTCTTTGTGGATTTCCAGGAAAACGTGATGACGTGATAGACTTGGGTTTCCAAAATTTTAGCTTGAAGAATTAACTAACTAAAAAATCAAAACAAATGAACTATTTTTTGGGCGGTCAGGTGTCTCATTTAGGTAGCTGGGTGTTTATTTTGACCAAAACCACGAGACTGGAAAGCACAAAAAATGACACTAAGGTTTAGATGATGAGTTTGGTAAACCCAAAGTAGAACTGGTGCGGGAGTTATAATAAAAAATGCCGAGGTTAAAAATTATCTCACAGCAATAAATTACAAGAATTAATTTTAATGCGAATCCAGTGATAAATGCAATGACTGGCCAGGCAAAGATTCTGGGTCTGTGGATAGCTTTTGCACATAGTTTAAGCAATGTACAGGGTGTCACAAAAAAATTACAAGTTTTTTTTTTTTTTTTACCGCAAGTATAAACTAGGCATCGCCGAACGCTCATTTTCGGGCCAAAGGTAGCGCTAGAGGTCACAACCAGATGTCAAAGTTTCAGCCCGATCCGATACCTTATTCAAAAGTTATAAGTGATTTTCTGAAAAGTGCAATGGTAAAATGGCGGCCGACGGAGTTTTCCAATACATGGGGCTCTATGGCACCAGAAACCGAAAACGAGCAAAAATGGGCTCCATTTTCCCATTGAAATTTTCTGAAAATCACTTATAACTTTTGAATAAGGTGTCCGTTTGGGATGAAACTTTGGCATCTGGTTGTGACTTAGCGCTACCTTTGGGCGGAGAATGAGCGTTAGGCTATCCGTAGTTTATTTTTGCGGTAAAAAAAACCCTGTAAATGTGTTTTTTTTTCTTTGTGACATCCTGTACCAGTCTTAATTTGGTGATTTATGCGCGCAAGTAGTGGTGTGCATAAATGAAAAAGATGCAAACGGGTAGAGTTTGACGTCGTATAAAATATAGTGTAAGCACGCACATGGTACGCTGATTAAGAATAAAACAGCCCTACATTTTACACTAGCGTTGAGCGTATCGAAAGTTAAGGGTGCATCAAAAGTTAAGCTTTTACACATATACTGCTCAGGCCGTTATGTTTGAATGCTCATAGTACTTTATTACCCTCAGGTTTGGTGTAAGTTGTCTCCTGATTGCTTACAACAGAAAGAAGAAAATATTCTAAGTTTGGGTTGATAGAAAAACTCCGCCTGCTGACAGCTACCAATCATCTCAGCGCCGATTATGAGTATTCACTGCATGCCAACGGTCGCGTGCTATAGTACGAGTTTTTCCCACGTGATTTCATACAATCGCAATTGTTCTTGACAAACAACACTGTTTACTCAGGCAAGCGGTCACATGTGAAGCTTAAAATATTTTGTATTGATTGTGATACACATGGCATGTTGCATAGGTTTTTTTAACAATCCGCGAAATAGAATGTTCCTGGTTACCTTGTCTCTAATGCATGTATACCACGCAAAAGAGCACGAAATGAATCGCAGTGAGAAACGAAAACAATAATGATAAACAAGCGTGTAATAACGCGAAAACTGAGGGCATTGCACATATACAGAAAGTAAGCTTTGTTTCACTAAATACCTTACCAGTTAAAGTATTTGTTTTTATCGTGCGAGCGAAGCGGAACATACAAGTGCGAGCATACTGCCCTGAACTATACTTCCAGTGAACAAGCGCACCATCCAAAGCATCGAGCTCGCTTTTATAGCTTTTGGTGCGCTCAAACCTTTTAAAACACAATTATATTCATTTCTCTTATTTCAATTATTTTTATTAAGTGCGTGCGTGCGTGCGTGCGCGCGTGCGTGCGTGCGTGCGTGCGTGCGTGCGTGCGTGCGTGCGTGCGTTTTGTCTTTTGCGTTCACGTGCCGTTTTCTTAGTTATATAATATTTTTGCAGAAGTCCGACAACTATAGTCTGTTTCATCATAAGTAAGAGCCGCATAATCAAAGTTGTAGACTAAAAAAAAAAGAGCGCGACACGCGAACACACATTAAAAATGCAATGTAACGGCGCATTCAAAGTTAGTCGTTAGTTTTTTAGAGAGCAGCAGTTTCGTAGGGCGACATTGTTACCCGTTGAAGATTATAAAAATTGCAGTGCAACTGTTAGCTCAGGGTCTTTAACGTGCATTACGCAGTAAATGTTGTACACGATCGCACGACGGTAGGATGCAGACGGGCGACTGAACCCAGGGTCCCTGCTAAAGCCCCTTGATAAAGACGTTTTTTACAAGTACCGCCAACCGTTGTTGTGGAAACGCGCAAGACACGTGCCACGAGCAGGTGCTCCGCCGCTATTCGCTTTCAAGGGCCAGTCATTTTAGTGCTGCGCCGCCATTTGCCTCCAAGGGCCACTCGAGAGACAGGCCTCGTGCACTGGCATATTTGAGGTTACTTGAAAGACCAACGCAAACACATCGAGGGGATTTAGTCCCTACAGGTTCTGCAGCGTGAGTTCCGTGCTTTGAGCGGAGCTCGCGCTCGAGCATTTTCCACGTGCTCTGATCTGCGGTGCCACACCACACTTGGCCAACGATCCCCCACCGCACTTGGTTTAGCCCAAGGACGTTTAAATAGGGCAGGACCCGGCATGATGTCATACCCAGAGCCGTTTATTGAGAGAGTTTGGCCATACATTGGTTTGAATAGGCGAGCATCTCGGGGCCAACCACAGGCCGCGAAACAGCCCCTAGCGGTGGTCGTGTGCTCTAAATTTGTGCCACGACTATACCTCGTTTCACCTTATGTGCGAGCGAAGGCAAAACTGGAAGCGCGAGCACGGAAGCTCCGTGCGTTCAGGCTTTGCTCGAGCGCGCGAGCTGGGGAGAAATGCAAAAGGCGCTGGTCTCGCGCTTCTAGCTTTGGCTTCGCTCGCAGATAAAGTGAAACGAAGTATAATTTGAGCCGTGCCGAGCGGAACTCCGCGTCTCAAGACGCTCGCGCACCCCACCCTTTGCACTGCTTTCTTTCAGCCAGTCTCGGGACGCTCTTCTAGCAGTGCAGACAAAGGCATGGGCACGAGCGCGTAGCTTTGGAAAGTGCCTCCTATGCACGAGGTCTCGTACAAACAAAAGCGTTTCGCTGAGCTAGGCTCACGCGCCTGTGCCTTTGTCTTCACTGCAGACATTTGTGAGATGGAGTAGAGGTCTCCTGATTGGTCGACGCTGTGTCACAAATTTAGTTTACGCTCTAAGCGTGGGGGGAATATTCGGCGCTGGCGGCGGCCTTTGCTCCGCCTATTGTCCAAACTCTCCTAATATACGGCTCTGGTCATACCCAGCGACGCCGGAAGAAAAACCCAATCCCAGACTGCCCCGCGCACCGACGCTCTCTCATCCAAACTAAATTCAACCATGCTCCCATCGTCTGCTCTCCGCTCGGTCGTTAGGCTTAGGCTACGTCTGCTCCGTGCCTGCGGTCTGCTTCGTCTGCTCGCTGTCGCGGCTGGCTTTCGATTCGATCGGCGCACCAAAAGATGTTTCGATGCGAACCCGAATACTCATCACGGCGGAGTGAAACCAACATCTTCTCGAAGCAGAATTTGTACGGCTTTCTCAACCCGCGATGCCCTTCTCAGCGTTCGTGCCTACGATGACTGACTCGCGATCGCTTTCCAAAGCCGCGCTACGACGACTCGTTCGAGACGACGCTCCAGGCGCGGTCGCGCGGTGTCGAGAGCGTCCGCAATACACGCCGACTTCCTAGTCCTACTGGTCAGGCAAGTGTAGGGCTCGAAATCTCGCCTGTTCGACACCGATTCAGTCGGTGCGTCGTCTAGAGCGTCTCAACTCTAGTCACTTACTTTCTGCTGGGCAACCAGGCGTTCGTTTATAATAATCTCATCCAATTCCGACCATACCGGTTTAAAAGTATCCCGTTAAGCGCTGTCTCAAATAACAGTGGGTGCCGCCATTACTTTCGGTGCACACAATCGCGTTGCCACGGAAATGTCATCGCAACGCGGTTGTTTGCACCGAAATTAATGGCGGCGCCCACTCACTAGGCTTCCCATTGGTCAAGAAATGCTCGTCGCGGCTCGTGGCCACGCCTACTTCCGTTACACTTCGCTCCACGCATTGGGGAGAGGGACGCCACCTCCTGCCCATTATAACCTCCTTGGTTTAGCCTGTGAGCTAAACCAAATGAGCTACGCTTAGAGTATCGGCACTTTTTCCCCCGATATTGTTGTGGGCGCCGCCATCTTGGTGGTTAGTAACAAATCAAACGCAACTGCCGATCGTCATGATTCAAAAGTGCGGTGTCAGGAAGCTCACGTAATGTTGCTTTGCTTTGTCGCGAAGTGTCTAAACATTTGTGGAGGACGGAAAAGCGTTTCCTGTGATTTCAGATAAAGCTTCAGATAACTGGCAACCATCACTTTAAACACCAAGATGTGTACAAAGCGTAGCTTATTTAGTGGCTCTAGTTTAGCCCGACCGCATAGGCACAGAAAGAGAACGAACAGCTTGACCTTGCGCCCTTGGCGCTGTTTCGGTGGCTTCATCAGCCCGTAGCGTTGGCTGCGTTCCGAACTAAGGTAAAGCAAAGCAAATATTCAGATATATCTTAGGGTTTCACAAGCCAAACCAACAAAAATCACTTAACGTGCCCCAATAATAAAAAAAAAAAAAAAAAACTTTGCGGGCTTTTTTTGACTAACTGGAGATCTTTTGACGTGCAACCGAGATCTCAGATTGGCCTCCGTCGGATTGCGGGCACCTCGGCCGGTATTTAAACCCGACAAATATTGATACATGGGCCAGCGCGTTGGCTCAGAGACACTGAGACGATTTAATGTTTTGTGTTTTGTTTTAATATCATTGCCACTTAAGAGCCACCGAGGTGGTTTTTGAAACAAAATATAGTCAAACCATTCCAACAAGCATAGTTTGATTGCGAAAATTATTTTTGCAAGTGATAAAAACATTTAAATGTTTTCGCATATGTGGCGCAATTTGAAATGGCAGAATGCATTTTATGGCGCCCATCTCATTTGGATCGCGTCGGGCATGTGTACCGACGCACTGTAGAACGCGCGCCAAAGTAGCTGTGGTGCACCAGCAGCCTCGCGCTTGTTGTCCTGACATCTCTGACTCGCTCACTGCGGGCATCCAGGCATCTGACACCCTGACATTTGGCGCTTTTTCTGTCTTTCACGTGGCGTTCCAAGTGGCACACGACGGAAAATGCACATCAAGCTGTTCTTGAAATGTGAAGTACGGCGTGCGGTGGGAGGTCACGTCGCCGCCGATGGGGAGGTTTCGACCACGGCATTCCTGCTTGCCTCCCCCCTCCCCTCCTCCCCGCCGAGCGACAAGTCGCACTGCCACCGCCGGGGCGCCGCCCGAGTTCGGGGTTGGGTGTCCAGCTTCTCCTCGGTCCCGTAACGGCTTGCAGGTGCGGGTCCAGACACTCTGGCAGACGGGACGGACCCATTGGCAGACCGGGGGTTTTGGCATGGTGGTGACGTCGACTTCGTGGAATTGGGGAGAGGGGGAGGATGAACTGCTCAAGGGGGAGACAGTGGCTGGCGGGGTCGCGTCGAAAAAAGCCCGAAGAAAGAGCAGCTGACCGTACGGGGGAAGAGGACCGACACGCGGGACGCCGAGAAAGTGCGGAGTTTTTGGGAGAAGAACTGCGCAGCGTCCCACGGATCCACGCGGAGCTGACCAGAGACCGGCCTACCGTACTTGACCGCGGGTCCCACCGATCACCAGACACCGGCTTGCGGAACCTGACCGAGCCGTGCCACCGAACCTGACGGAAGCTTCCCCACCGATCGACGCGGAGCTGACCGAGACCGGCCCACCGTACCTGACCGCAGCGTCCCGCCGATTGACGCGAACCTGACCGGAGACCGGCTTACGGAACCTGACCGACTTGTGCCACCGAACCTGACGGAAGCGTCCCGTCATCAGCCCCGGCATCAAGGGGGGGGTGAGCGAGTACACTCAGAGTTCCCAGTCGGACCGATTAAAGTCCGTATTCAACATTTCTCGGTGTCGTGGCACTTCTTCCGCTCTCTACCCCAGAAGGGACCCCAGGGTGGCTGAACCGCTACTCCCCGGTAGCGGTCATCACAAACACGTGTCGCCATCTGTATTTTATATTAAAGGGCCTCTGACACGCCAAAAAAAATATTTTTTTTTTCATGCTAAACGTTGCAATGGCATATCAGGACATTACAAAAAAATTGTTTCACTATAGAGTTAAGTAGTTTTTTTTATAAAAAATAGAAATACTAGGCCCAATTCAAAGTTCCCGCCGTGCACTATGACGTAACAGTGTACCGCAAGGTGTCGGGGCGGTCAGAAGGGAGGCATCGCCGGAAGTCACGTGAGTTGTATCCCTCCTCGTGCTTACCGCGAGCGCGTGTAATATTTTTTTAATATTTTTGTTACTCTCCGCACCTCCACGAGCGATCCAAGCAGACAAGGCTTCTTTCATTTGCTTTTCATCGCTTAATGTTGCTGTAAAGGTAGAAGAAGCGGAGTCAGTGAATGGACCTCTTGGCGAATATGTGCTGCCACCTAGACACGCGAATCGGTTCGAGACTAGGTGACTGGAAAACAACGCGCGCCCAAGGCCTCTCCCACCCGTTCCACACCCAAAACGTCAGCTACATCCTGTTCACCCATTGAGGCGATGTGACCTAGATACGGCTCCCCCAAGCTCACCTTTGTCCCCATCGTGCGTAATCTTCCGCCCCGAGGTCGACACAACGAAACCGCTCAAAGGCGAGAAATGCAAGATGGCGGATTGTTTGGAACTAGATACTCTCGAACCCAGGCGCATGAAATACTCCGCGCATGCGCACCGCATATTTCTACAAAAGGTCCATTGACGTGATCAACTACAATGCCTAGAAAGTGCTGTGTGAGGGACTGTCCCGGTATTTCAGCAACTGAAGAAGAGATCACACTGCATGCATTTCTGAGAGACATACATCGGCCGCATGAGCACCCAGTAAACAAGTTCTACTCATGCTCTAGACAAAATACGTACTTTGTGCTCGACGTTTACTTGTACTTGGTACACTCACCAGTTCGTATTCTTTAGACGGCAGGCATCTACAGCCTGGAGAGTATCCTATGATTCAACGACCTCGGTGTCTCAACCTTCAGCAATGCGATCGGGCGTGTCGTATGCTAGCAATCCTAATTTCTGCGAGCGTTCTAAATTTTTTTTTTCAAAACTTGACAGCTTGTTTTGCGCCCAGTATAGCCCTGTATTATCGGACTGACGGCATGCACTCGTACACTGGCTTGTACTCGCAACGCTTTCATCATTGACCTCCATCACGTCGATCCACTGAAATTTTACAGCACGCAAACTAACCAACGGTGCAGGGATAAAGAGCTAGTGGAACTGAAACTTCGTTTTCTACGATCGCTCGTACGAAGAGCAGAATAATAAAAAGAAAAAAAGTCTTAGGCACGGTCGCGGAGAGCACGAGGAGTGAAACTCACGCGACTTCCGGTTAACCCACTTTTAGTGACGTAGCTCGATGCCTTGGGGGGATCGGTGGCCGAGTGGGCTGAAGCGCACACCCAGCTCGACGCGCGTGGAGCGAAAACTCGCGCTGCAGAACCCAGGGATCCTGGGTTCGAGCCCCACCCCTGCCCGTTTCGATCTGGATGAGCATCGTACCGGCGTGCGGTCGTGTATCACTACTGCGTGAGCACGTTAAAGACCCCAGGTTAGCAGTCGTACTGCACTGGCAAAATTGCTCATCTACAGTGTAAACCAGTGTCGCCCCTACTGGCAGACCAACCTTACGCTGTATAAATCACTAAAACGTCCAATTTGACTTTGAGCTCGATGCCTCCTTTCTGACCGCCCCGACACCTTGCGGTACACTGTTACGTCACAGTGCACGGCGGGAACTTTGAATTGGGCCTCGTATTTCTATTTTTTATAAAAAAAACTACGCAACTCTATAGTGAAACAATTTTTTGGTAATGTCCTGATATGCCATTGCAACGTTTAGCGTGAAAAAAACAATATTTTTTTTGGCGTGTCAGAGGCCCTTTAAGAAACTACAACTCGCCGTAACTGAATGGGAAAAGTTGGAGGTCTTATAACATTCTTAACGTGTAATATATCAATATGGAAGTTCTGGAAAATGTAATATCGAAGGATGCTTCATAATTTAATGTCTCGTTATTTTGATTAGCTGACGTGATTCAGATTTTATAGCGCCATAAAGTAATACCATTTTAAACTTTATTTTTTTATTTTAAAATATACATTATCTGTACAGTTTGTTGCTTACTTTTTTAATTTATTACATCCAACCAAACGCTCACGTAAAATATCGCGGACGATGGGACGTTATAACTCGAGAAATAAATTTTTCAATATTAGAGACTGTGGTCTATTAAAAGCTGAATAATTAAATAACAACTAAAATAATCGTAATATCGAGACATTAAAGTATCGTTGAAAAACAACTCTTTTATTTGACATTAACTTTATAATTGTAAGATACATAGAAAGAAAGTTATAAGCCGTCAAAAAAGCACCAAAACGTCATGCACGGTGGGGTCTTCGGACCAAAGGAGAATAAACACAGGCTTTACATCTCTACAAGTGAAAGCTACGTGCTTGTTAGACAATTAATCGCTTACCTTTTACACCAGACACCACTGTGTAGATGAGAAACTTGTCTTTATTCTCCTTTGGCCCGAAGCCCATACATTTCACTGTCATCTTAACCTCGAATGGAGGTCTTTGACGTCATTTTTGTTGCGTGTGCTCGCGCACACCGGCGGCTGCTGGCTCGTGGAAAGAACGTGCGCCACTTATTATGGACACTAAATTCCTTGGTTCAGTATCTCTTTAAAAGCAACACTACCAACACCGTCAACATTGAAGTTCTTACATTACTCTTATTTCCGTCGATGAGAAATCCTTTGCTGACGTCATAGCCAGCATTCGGCGAATCGTTGAAGACCGACCACAGCGACGCTTTCGATCGCGCACGTCGCCAATAGTTTGAAACATTACTTTTTGAGCCACCCTTAAAAACTTTCAGCCTTTCCACTCTCGTGAAGAAGGAAAACCAGCGAAGCTGTACTATGGTGGAAATAAGTATTTATAAATGTAAGGATTAAGGTGTGATTGGGTAATTGGTTATGTGAGAACCGTATTGTCCCCGGATGTCTTTGTTATACCACGTCAACCGCCGAAGGCTCATGAACGGGTTACGGGAGTCGAGGCGCCACTAGTCGTTCCTGCACCACGTTCAACCTCGGTAGGCGCTCCGGCCGGTACGGGTGGGTACTTGTAGCCGGCACGGTGCCCCAGTTCACGGTCACGAACCGGAGCACCGTGCCTTTGAGCAGGGAATATCGGCACGTTCTGCACGCCTGTTCTTTGTAGACGTCCGCCGACTCGATACTCTGCCGCAACGCGCACGCGCCTGTTTCCCGATTCTTCTCGTCCGACACACCGCCGATCGTGGATGAGTCTCCGGCGAACCAGAGTCGGTCGCACACGGCGCACGTGACGCCAAACGGGTTCTCCACGAACTCTCTCCGGAACCTCGCCGTCGCACCCGGGAACTGTTCAGCCGGCGTGGAGTGCTGTCGTCGCCGGGCCTCGCGCTTGCGCTTCGCCTCCGTAGCCCGCCGAAACACACGTGACGAGCGCTGCGCTCGTCACGTGTGTTTCTTCTTCGTCCTCGTCTGTTTTGCGCGCGTGTTTCCTACGATGAATTCCCACCAACTCGCCTAACTATCCATTCTTCTATGATAACTGGAAAGGTTGCCGCCATCTACGAGCGACGGCGGCAACCCGACTGGTTCTGTGCTTGCCGCCGTCGCTTATAGATGGCGGTAGCTGTCCAGATGTTTGTGGAGGTTTGTGTCGACAAGATTTTGGTACCGGACACGATCCTGGGGAACCTAGCCCTTAACAGCTCCGCTGTAAAACTTGCACGACATTTGCTACTTTCCAATTATGAGGTAGCTTCCCATCCTGAAGCGTCTTAGTGTAAATTTCGTAAAGATATTTAGCTACTGCACTGGAACAATATTTTAACACCCTAGGCGAAATGCCACAAGGACCCGTGGCCTTTGCTTTATCAATATTGTCGAGTAACTTGGTAATGCCACCAATAGAAAGCTGAACCTGCTCCATATGTTTACGTACTGCACAATGGCCCCCAGCAGGCTGGTCGCTGACAGCCTGCTGGGGGCCATTGTGAGTACGAAGAAATACTGACTTCAAAAATTAATTAAATACAGTAGCGCTATCATAATTCAGTCACTAAGTTTGGAGCTTCGTATCTGTCCGTACCTTTTTGTCCCCTCGCTCTAGGGTTACCGTGAACCAGCTCGCCTGCCTACTTGCTTTAACTTCAACTAATGGTGAATTCCGCTCGCAGATCTTGAGCGCTCCAAAAGCGCTCCATTTGGAGCGCGCATATTCCGCTCGCAGATCTGGCTCGAGCTGGTCATCTTCCCCTCGTAGATCTCTGGCAACGCCCGCTCCACGGAGCGCCTCAAACTCCGCCGAACTTGCTCTGCGGGATTTCACAGATCTCTCCGGAAGTTGACAGGGCGGCCCACGTGATTTCCTTCTAAATCGGCAGTGCGCATGCGCGGCGAGGTTGGGGAGGTCGGCGGGCCGGACGGGTCGTCGAGTTGGATTTGTTCGAGTGCATCGGTTGTTTACGTGGGATTGTGACGGCTCGAACGCTTCTACCTCGCGTAGATCAGGGATACAAAGCCGGGACTGTGGAGCGTGGTAAATCGTAAGCGCTGACATCTGTGATCGTGAGAGGAAGAACGACAGGAAAGCCGGAGGCACACGCAAGGTTAGGCCTGTTCATTCCGCAGCCAATGATTGTTTACCTTTTTACACGGCATTCCGCCGGCGTTTTCCCGTGCAATAAAGCAAGAAGAGATTAGGCAACGACCGTGCAAGTGATGGTTTGTTACCTCTGTGTTTATTAAAGTCGTACCAGAAATCTGAACTCCACCGCTGGCAATCGCTGTCCGTGCCCCGCCGCTTCGACGCGGCCGAAAGGACGGTGCCAAACGCGGGCGTCTTCGTTATTTGCGACATGAGCACCGTGGTACGTATAATTTCGCCCGGCCTGTGTCGCGTGTTATTTCTGCGTCGGAAAGATCAGTCGGCCAGCGACGTACCAACTTGTTTTTGAGTGGGGGGGCAAACGAGACCCCCCCCCCCCCCCCCAACCAGGGCCGAGGTGCGGTGCCCTTGGTATCCATCCCTCGGGCGCCGCCGGCCAGTGTTTGCCCTGCCCAGTGGTGGCTGTTTCAGGGGGGGCAAAACAAATACCTTGCCCCCCCACTCTGAGAGCTGGGGGGGTAAGTGCCCCCCTTGCCCCCCCCCCCCCCCCCCCCCCCGGTTGGTACGCCCATGCAGTCGGCTCAGGCGTTGGTGGGCTTGTCAAGTTCGAGCAGCGGCCATTTTGAACGTCAGTGGGGGAAGCGATGGGGAGGGGTGTGGGGGAGGTCGCTCCAAAAAGGCGAGTTTATCTTCCCCTCGTCGATTCGGAGCGAGTCCCACGGAGCGAAATTTTGCCTCCCTCGCGGATTTTGGAAAGCGCTCCGGATCTACGAGTGGAATTCACCATTAGTTCCCTTCGTGCTGTAAGTTTATAGGGGTCCCAAGCTTATCTTTACCAGATCGTTTCAAATGATTCCGGAACTTCTTTTACAGCGGAGCTGTTAAGGGCTAGGTTCCCCAGGATCGTGTCCGGTACCAAAATCTTGTCGACACAAACCTCCACAAACCTCTGGACAGCTACCGCCATTAAGCGACGGCGGCAAGCACATAACCAGTCTGGTTGCCGCCGTCGCTCGTAGATGGCGGCAACCTTTCCAGCTATCATAGAACAATGGATAGGGATTGATAGGCTCGTGATGGCCGACGCAGGTCGCAGGTAGAAGAGCGCTCCGCTAGGCCTAACTTCCTACCCCAGCCAGCATTCGTTTCACCAGCGGACGCTGGTGAAATTTCGGATTTCACCAGCGGACGCTGAGGACCAGGCCTCCCTGAACCCGAACTGCACCCCGAGAAGGGCATTCAATGGCAAGATCCGCGTCATCACAAAGACACAGGTAATGAACCAGGCAGCCAGGAATCCATACCCGGTCCCCTCAACTGAAAACATCGCAGCGATGCAAAGCTCAGCGCCATCACCACTGGGCGTGGACCCAGCAGAATGGAAGATGTACCTTGAATTTCAGCAATTGCGAGAAACCTTCAACGCGTTTTTGCAGAACCAAGAAGAGGTAGCAGAATTCATGTCACTCAAGCAAGAGCTAAAAGAGTACATGGCTCACAAGCAAGAAATTCAAACATTTCTTCAAAGCAAATCGGGCACGTCTTCCGAAGGCGAAGCAGCGGCAAATCCACCCGAGAAAGACGACGACGTTGGAAACAATATGACGCCAATGGATGAAGACAAAGGCAACGACGGTGAATGGCAGCCCTCTCGTAGGCGCAAGAACCGCAGCTCAGACAACGCGAAAAATACTACATCACACACTGCACCCACGCAGACAGTTGTGCTCAAGCCAACTTGTAAGGCCGAAGTATATAGGTTTACCGGGAGAGACATCTGTGCCGCTATTGAGAAGACCGGCGTGCGCAACAAAGATGGCTTCTCGGTACATATGAGCGAGAAATCTAACACGATTTCAATCACCACTAAGAATCCACTCATCACAAGTAAGCTGCTCTCCATCGGAGAAATCAAAAAGAATGACAAGACGTATGAAGTCACACCTTACATGGCTATGGCTAGAAATCAAGTCAAGGGAGTGATCTATCTGCACGGCTCCGACAATAAGGACACGCCCGAAACTCTCATGCAAGACCTCATATGTCGAACGAATAAGATTGTTGCGGCCAGAGTGATAGGCAGATCCGGCAGGACCGTCCTTATCACATTTGAAGGCAAGTCCATTCCAAAATACGTACGTTTCTTATACGGATCTTGCCCAGTATCATCGTACAGACCACGACCCGTATTCTGCTTCAACTGTCACGAAATTGGACATAAGTCAGACGTCTGTCCCAATAAAACTAGCCGTTGCGACAAGTGTGGACACGACCACAGCAAGGACAGCGACTGCGAGCTACAACCCAAATGCCACAACTGCGGAGGCTCTCATGTGGCCACCAGCAACGATTGTCCCAAGCGCAGGATTCCGCCGAAGAGGCGAACGACGCACACAGCCACGCCTCCACAAGAGAACAAAACAAACAAACCGGCCCCCACAAAAGGGGCCCCGGGCCCGTCCCCAGTGATACCAACCACACCAAGTAGGGGAGCATGGAGCACTCCCTTATGTTTCATCGATACCACCGCACCGGTGGTACGTTGCACACCATCCAACAAAGAGGCAGAGACACCCTCAGCAACCGTAGAGCTCACCCTCTGGCAAAGCAAGATAGAGGCAAGAATGACCTCCGTCGAAACTGCGATAAAAGAAATGAAGCAAATGTTAGGGACCTTATTGAGCAAGCTCAATGTATAATCAGTCCCATCAGAAGAAACGCAATCACACCGGCAAAAGGAAGTATATGCCCTGGATCATGCAATGGAACTGCAGAGGATTTCAAACCAAAGCCGCGGAACTTAAACTTCGATTTCAAGACAAGAGAGTGGACAAACCAGCAATGATTCTCTTGCAAGAGGCGGATTGTGAGAACATAACACTTCCGGGCTACGTCACAATCACAACGCCCGCCATAACAAGGCACAAATGAGCCACGCCCCGTTCTTATGGTATAGCTGCAACACTGGTTCATAAAGGCGTACACCACGCAAAAATCGACACGTCAAATATCAGCGATGATAATAAAGAGGTGATCGGCATCAAGATCAAGATGGGTAGCAAGACCCTGAATGTCTTTAATGTATATATCAGACCAACTATAGCGGAAGAAAAAGACTGCAAATGGCTCGACCAACTTTTAACGGACAAAACACCAACGATTCGTTGTGGTGCTTTTAACGCCAGGCACACGATGTGGGGATACAAAACGACGAACAGGAGAGGAAGGTCCATCAAGAAGCTGTGTGAGACTCATAATCTCGTACTCCTTAACGACAAAGACACGCCGACAAGGATATCCCAAAACCCTTCGCAGGCCGATACGTCGCCGGACCTAACATGGGCCTCCAAGGGGCTCCGAATGTCCTGGCACGCCTCGCCAGACTCCATGGGCAGCGACCACGTTCCGATTCACATCCAACTACACATCCAGACAACACCGCGGAGGAAGACCCACTTCGTTAAATGGGACGACTTTCGAAAAGTCATCGCCAACCTCACCGGCCAAGACTTAGCCCAAAAGATCCAGACGGCACTCGAGCAAGCCATGGAAACATATAACATAAAAGACGACGCCCCGACCCCGGACCTCCATCTCCTAAACCTATGGGCAAGTCGGCTTCAAGCCCTACAACGCTACCGGAAGAAGAAATGCTCCAAACAACTACGAATCAAGCTTAACCTAGCCACAGCCAAAGCCAGACGCTACACACTTGAGCTAAGCCGGCATAGGTGGAGGTCACACTGCAACTCATTCAACGAGAAAACGAGCCTGAAGAAAGTATGGCGTACGTACAAATGCATGGCGGGTAAAATTAAATCTGCAGGTACCAGCGGCAACCTAGCCCTCAGTCTAGGTCTCACGGAAGAAGAGGTAGCAGAACTCGCAGGAGACATATTCTTTCCGCAGCCAGCAACGGCACCCCCAGCGGACTGCTACGAGCCTACCAAGATCGAAGTACCGAGCGACGAGGATCTCCCACTCACCATGGGAGAGCTGCAGGCAGCTCTCGCCAAAGCAAAGGCGAACACGGCACTTGGGCCAGACCGAGTTACGATTGCGGCACTATGCAACCTGCCTGAGAAGGACACCGCCGACCTTCTAGACTGGATCAACAGGATCTGGGAAGAGGGCATCATCTCGACAGAATAGAAGATATCCACTGTCCTTCCGATCACAAAACCAGGCAAAATTCCATCCGACCTTCGGAATCTCCGCCCAATTTCTCTCACTTCAAACTTCTGCAAGCTTATGGAAAGAATGGTCCTAGCTCGAATCACATGGATCCTCGAAACACACCGCAAACTGCACCCTATGCAGACGGGGTTTCGTCCCAACCTCTCGACTCAAGACAGCCTGGCGCTTATGCACAAGGACTTAACCAAAAACCCTGCCAATGCAAAGCCCAGAACGATGGTCGCCATCGACATAAAAAAGGCTTTTGACACAATACCTCACGACACAGTAATCCGCGCAGCAGAAAGAAGAGGACTACACGGACGCATACTCAACTTTATCAAGGCATTCCTGAAGGACAGGCAGTTTCACGTAATCATAGGTCACACCAAAGGAACCCCCAAACCTAACACACATCGGGCAGGGGCGGATGCAGGAATTTCCTGAGGGGGGGGGGGGGGGGGGGGTCAGGTGTTAGTCAGCGTACCATATGTTTAGGAACCCCCTCCCCCTCTCCCTCGTTTCACGTCCTAAATTTTACACATGCAGAAATCAAGAGGGGGGTCAGGACATCCGGACCCCCCCTTTACATCTGCCCATGACATCGGGGTCCCTCAAGGGGTGGTCTTATCCCCCACTCCATTTAACATGGCAATGACGGACCTGGCCTTCGAACTCCAAAAAATCGATGACCTAGGATTTACTATATATGCTGATGATATCACCTTATGTACTATTAAAGGAACCGCCTCGAAACAACAGGCCATACTTCAAGAAGCCCTAAACGTCACCGACAAATTCACCAAAAAAACGGGACTGCAGATATCTACCGAAAAGACTGCCTATATGACCATAACTAGCAAACGAGCCCGAGGCAAGCATAACATCCAGCTATTCCTTAACGGTGCTCCCATACAACCACAACCCAGCATCAAGGTTTTAGGCCCAACTTTCGACGAAGATGGGAGAGCTACAAGCTGGCAGAAGCAAATTAAGGCCCAGTGGAAGGACGGAATCAACCTTCTCAAACGAATTACCAGCAAATCATGGGGATGTCAGGAGGATTTGCTTCGAAGATTAGTCCGAGCACTGCTCGTCTCCAGAGCAGTGTATGGAATAAACTATCTAAGGCTCACAGCGACGCAAAAGGAGAAACTCGAGGTTCTCAACAGGTCCGCCATGAGGGAAATCACAGGCCTGCCAAACATTTCACCCATCAAGGAACTGCACAAAGCAGCTCAGGTCAACACCATCGAAGAGATCGCACAAGAAATGAAGATCAGTCAGTACAACAGGCTGCAGAAGACATGGCACGGACGCATCATACTAGAGAAACTAGGCAGAAGGACGTGGTGCATTCCAAGCAACCAACCATCGCAGCCTCCGTGGGAGGACGAACCCGTCGTCTCCCTCAAACCCATACCCATGAATCAAGGGGAAGGACACAGGAAACGTCGCGCAGCTGCAGCAAAAAAACACCTCGAAGACCTCGGAAGACTTAGGGAACAGGAAGACGTCGAAATCCTATACACGGACGCAGCTAGAGACAATGACGGGAGAACCGCCGTAGCCTGGTTAGCAGAGAGCTCCTCCAAGAAAGAGAGTAAGCTCGCACCAATGACACACAGCACAAAAACAGCAGAATTGCTCGCCATCCAGTTAGCAATCGAAGCTCATGTAGAAAGCACCAACAAACACCTGTACGTATTCACCGACTCGAAGGAAGCGGTTAAAGAATGCCTTCACATAGGCAGCAAGAACAATATTACACGAAAAATCAAGAATTCAGCAAAAACACTACGTCTTAAAAGAAGACGGCTCGAACTGTCATGGATTCCGGGACACATGGAAATTCCAGGAAACGAAGAGGCGAACGAGGCCGCGAGGGCTAGACTACAAGATGACGTACCCTCACAAGGACTCGCCTCCTCTTCGGTCAAAGAAAAACCCGTGACACCGGACCCAGAGGAACAGAAAGAGATGGAGCGGATCGCCAGGAAACAACGACTGGCATCCCTGCTGCCCATGGACGACTGCCCCATCCCACCAGGCGTCACCAGGTGGGAGAGGGTATGCACCCGAAGGCTTCAGACATGCACAGCCCTGACCCCAGTATGGCGTGCTCGATTTTATAAGCCTACTTCACCGAACGATCCCGGCCCAGACCCGCTCTGTAAAACTTGCAGCGTACCTGCTACCTGCCAGCACCTTATATGGGACTGTCTGGGCATCAGCAAGCAAAGAAAAGCTGCCATACACGAACTGCCCGCGGAAGCCAGACCCACAAACTACAGAGAATGAACAAGACCGGCCAGTGACAACCTTAATAGGAAACAAATATTAACCTCTCTATTTGGATACGTATGCTCGGCGGGCCTTTCTCAAATCATTTAACCTCCTCGCATTCCCCTACCCTCATCACCCATCTCCTTATCCCTATCAAGGCTAGATGATATTTATCAAGAGGCCTTGACATAACCCTTTCATCAATAATAAAAAAAGGTTTAACCACCACCAAGAATGGATAGTTGGGCGCGTTAGTGGGAATTCATCGTAGGAAACAGTTCGAAAAACAGACCAGGGACGAAGAAGAAACACACGTGACGAGCGCAGCGCTAGTCACGTGTGTTTCTTCGTCCTCGTCTGTTTTGCGCGCTATTTCTTACGTTCTTATCAGTTTCGGCTTAGACTCAGGATGGGCCGTGCGCGTGCCCTTTCGGGGAAAGAAGACTGGGTGCGGAAAGAGCGGCGACGTACGCAGCAGCGCGAATGGGTCCGCAACCGACGTGACGCCGCTGTCGCCTCGATTTCCACTGCGTCCATCGCTTCAGACTCGCCGGGCCTCGCGCAAGCGCGAGGCCAGGCGACGACAGCACTCCACGCCGGCTGAGCAGCTCCCGGGTGCGACGGCGAGGTTCCGGAGGGAGTTCGTGGTCGTGGAGAACCCGTTTGACGTCACGTGCGCCGTGTGCGACCGACTCTGGTTCGCCGGCGGCGTGTCGGACGAGAACAATCGGGAAACGGGCGCGTGCGCGTTGCGGCAGTGTATCGAGTCGGCGGACGTCTCCTAAGAACCGGCATGCAGAACGAGCCGAGATTCCCTGCTCAAAGGCGCGGTGCCCCGGTTCGCGACCATAAACGGCTACAAGTACCCACCCGTACCGGAGCACATACCGAGTCAATAGTGACGGATGGGCCCGTTGGTACATGACTTATTTTGGCAAAATGCGCTGCAAGACAAGGACAGAGTAAGAAGACAACACGAAGCGCTTACTTTCAACTGAATGTTTATTGAAACCACACACTATTTATATACCCAATCGGGCTTCTGAAGCAAGAATTCAAATTCCTTGTCAGTGAGATGCACTGACGGGGCACTAATGCATTTGTCAACCCCCTGCATTCTAATGTCAAATGACTCGAACATCTCTCTCGAGATTTTACTTCTCAGCTTTCCCAGAATTTTTGTTTTTTTCCAGCTCCGGGGCGCAACGGCATCTGTCGCAATGAATAGCTAAATTGCCCGAGGGAGAATTCCTTACTGATAGCGCGTGCTCTCTTGCCCTTTCATTAACGCATCTGCCCGTTTGGCCCACGTACCCTTTCCTGCATGTCATTGGAATTTCGTATACGACCGAAAATGCGCATTCCACGAATTTTCTAGAGTGTTTCTTTCTGCAAACGTCACCACCGTCTTGTTTGTTGTTAATTATTTGGCACAGGCTGGACAGCTTTTCCGGGGCCGAAAACACAACCGGCAAAAGAAAGTGTGCCGCCACCTTTTTTAGGTTGTGTGAGACCTTGTGGATATACGGTATAACAGCGGGTCTCACTCTCCTCCTGGGCTCCTGTGCTTCCTCTTCTTTCTTTTTCATCATGGAAACAAGTGTTTCAGCCACCTCTTGAAGAAAACGATCAGGGAAACCCGACGATTTTAGGCGTTCCACCTGGTTGCAAAAACTACTTTTCACGGCGTGCTGGCACGACTTGGCAAAAGATGCCTTCAAAAGGGAGGAAGCGATCCCTCTCTTAACCAGCTTAGAGTGTGCTGAATTAAAGGGTAAGACCGTTTTCTTTGAGCGTGGTCTGTACTCCCAGCACACGTGCTCCTCTTGAAAGTCTAAACTGAAATCTAGGAATTGCAGCTTTCTTGACGCCATTTTTTCGCGAGTAAACGTTAGTCCTCGCGAATTCAAACAGAAAATTCCTAGCACTCTTTGAATGAGGTTGTCATCCAACACAGTGGGCTGCGGTACCAGCACCAGGAAGTCATCCACGTATCTTAGTATCTTAACATCCCCCTTTTCTTTTACGCTGGAGCACTTCCCTGCCAAATCGCGCCAAAAAAATGTCGCACAGTACGGGGGCGACTCGTGACCCAATACAGATCCCATGCTTTTGAACATACAAGTAACTTTCAAAAGACACAACGGTAGAATCCAGGTAACATGTGAGTAGTTCTATAAATGAGTCCACACTAACCCCGCTAGAGTTCCTAAACGCGCGATCTCGTCGTTACGCTCTATGCACTCCCTAACCGCAGGGAACAATTCGTCATGCCGTATGGAATAAAACAAGTCCTCTACACCGATAGAGAACCCGCCCGAGTAGAAAACATCTGCAGACAAGCACTGGATGGCCGCCTCTGAATTACGAATCAGAAACGGATCGTTTAAATCAAGACCCGCAAGCTGCTTACCCAAGAACCTCCCGACTTCACGTTGCCATGAGTCCCTTTCCGACGCTATCACCCTAAAAGGAATATTAGCTTTATGAGTTTTGGCAGTGAAAAACACTTCCAGGCTAAGCTTCTTGGAAGCCTGAACCCTCTTCGCCAGACCACTGAATTCAAGACTTTCACAAAGTTGCTTGGCCGCTGTCTTGATCTTGTTAAGTGACACCTTTTCAACTTGCCTGAAGTTTTTTGTGATAGCCGCCCGCGACTTCTCCCCGAAGAGGCCCTCAGGGATCACGACGAAGCCGCCCTCCTTATCGGCGGTCAGGAGCTTGAGCTTGCTCTCTTGGAAGTAAGAAACCACTGGTCCCGTCCTTGGTGCCTTCTTTTGCCCGCCCGACTTGCATCTCAGGACGTCGACGGCCCCCCGAGATACACCTCTCTCCTTCTTCTGGCGTGACTCTATCTGCCAGAGCCCTTGCGATGCACAGCTTCTCAACCGGGTTGGGGTTCGGTGGGAGACTGTACTTGGGTCCTCCTTGAAGCACATCTGTTGCACTCTTCGGCGCGGACGCTTCCCCCAGAAGGAGAACCGGGCTGGGAGCTGGGGCGCATGCGTTCTTCTTCTTGGACAGGGTAGCCCTGAGGCTCTCCCACATGAACTCCGTCACCTGCGAAACCAGCCGAAGGTGTTCCTCGTAGGCCCTCTCAGCAGACCTTTCGTTGGGACTTGATTGGTGGCACCACATCCGCAGACAGTCTCGATACCATCCGACTTGTTTCCACATCTCTGGGCGCATGATTTGGCACATCCTTTTTGCATGCCCCGCCGACGGTTGTTGGCGGGGCACTCTGTCCTTGTCTTGCGGCGCATTTTGTCAAAACACCTACCGAGGTTGAACATGGTGGAGGAACGACTAGTGGCGCCTCGACTCCTGTTCATGAGCCTTCAGCGGTTGACGTGGTATAACAAAGACAACCGGGCACAATACGGTTCTCACATAACCAATTACCCAATCACACCTTAATCCTTACATTTATAAATACTTAATTTCCACCATAGTACAGCTTCGCTGGTTTTCCTTCTTCACAAGAGTGGAAAGGCTGAACTTTCTTTTTTCTTTTTAATTGCACAGCTGAATCTTGCCGGTCAAAGTCTTTTTGGAAGGAAGGGGAATTCCTGTTGTTTGGTCGGTGAACTGTTTGCTTTGCAAAGTACTAGAGACGATAGAACACGTGTTTCGTTAACTGCTGGCACGCAGTGTCCTTTTGAGACGTTCTTCAAAGTACTTTAAAGAAAGAGCATACGTTAACGCTTTACGGCATCCGCCATTTGTTTGTGGAGGGAGATGACAACTTTGTACCTTATCACATGATTATGCTTGTCGACCTCCATAGTTTGTGGCGATGCCGCGTGGTGGCGAGACACGCCGACATCGACTGTGCGCTCTGGGTTTAAGTATTTTGTAGAAATTATTTGTTTCTTTTTTTTTAAGAAAATGTTCAAGGTACGGCAGCCTCCTCCTCACTTTCTGCCGCCTCTCAGGAGCTGGCGACCATCGAATATGTTTTCCTGTTTACATTAGCCACTGTGGTTAATAGTTTTAATATTTTATTGTTTTTACAGCGGAGCTGTTAAGGGCTAGGTTCCCCAGTATCGTGTCCGTGTATGTCGACACAAACCTGCCTGGGCAGCTACCGCCATCTATAAGCGACGGCGGCAAGCACACAACCAGTATGGTTTCCGCCGTCGCTCGTAGATGGCGGCAACCTTTTCAGCTATAATAGAAGAATGGATAGTTGGGCGCGTTGGTGGGAATTCATCGTAGGAAACAGCGCGAAAAACAGACGACGACGAAGAAGAAGCACACAGTGTATCGAGTACAGCTCCGCTGGTCTTCCTTCTTCACGAGAGTGGAAAGGCTGAACGATTTTGTGATATGTTCGTTGCCTGCACGAAAGCCAAGCAATAAAAAAAAAAAAAAAGGATCGCTGGCCGAGTGGGCTAACGTGTCTCAGCTCGGAGCGTGGAGCAAAAGCCTGCGCTGCAGCACCTCATGGGATCGATCACCACCCCCTGCCCGTTTCGATCTGGATAAGTTTCGTATCGGCACGCGTTCGTGTAATCACTACTGCGTGGTGCACGTTAAAGACACCACAATCTAAGAAAAATGGAGGAAAAAGGTAGCAACGGCTCATTTTCCTTCCTTCTACTGATGCGCCCCCAAGCGGACACGAGAACAAGGGTGGAACGAGAAGTTTTTCTCCTTCTCCAGACAGACGGGAGAAACCTTCCGCCCTCCCGACTCATCTCCTTTCGGTTGCCTTTTTCGAGCACGTCGCGCACGTTGTTTAATAAATGTTGTTGAGTTGATTAAGCTTCAGCTTCTACGTTTTGATGTTTCCTCTCTATCCCAGTCTCAGGTTAAATCAACATGGTTAATATTCACCAGCTCGCCTGCACCCTTACGATTTTTTCTGTTGAGTTGATTAAGCTTCAGCGGCAGCGAAGGCCACCTGTAACTCCGTTTCCCAGTCCAAACATGCAGAACATTTCGGTTGCACTTGCCGTTTTTACCACTAATTTTATCAAACAAGCAAACGAAGCCGATAGAAACAGCGAAGTTCCGGAGCAGTGCCAGCAGCGCTACGTACACTGGGCTAAGATGGCCCAGTGAGATGGCCATCTCCGGATTGCGGAACCCTCGCGGAACTATGCGGATCACGCGGAACGATGTGCCCACAGCACGGTCTGCAGTGGATGGATGTGTCGACGTTGACGACGTTACGGAAATCGCAAAAACTGCGTCCAAGACAGGCAGGTTTTGCTGCCGGGTGTTTGGGTGCCGTCTGTGCTAAGTTAGGTTCTGTTTTCCGATGCCGGAGTGCCAACCGGCAGTCAACGTGGTTCTGTATTTCTCCGTGTCAGCAACATCGCGATAGCAGTGTTGTGCGTTGTGAACAGAAGACTGGAATTATCGCCGATGTGACCGTGTGTTCGCGTATCAGTGGTGTAACAACAAGATGAGATGACGTAAATTGTCGGGCATTGATGCCGCTGATCGGGCCGTGATCGGAGGGGGCGGGGTGTCGCAGGTTGACATTCCGCTTTGCATTAAAGAGTTTAAGACAACTTGAGGGATTAGGTGCAATCGATCGACGTGCGGATAGTCATGTTGGAACCCTGGTCTGAACCGTAAGCTCCTATCGTACAGTGGCCAATATGACTGTCAGTTGTCTCCTCCCCGAGAGCAATTGCGCTCTGGGGAAAGGACTGAACAGTATGAGAATATGACGGAAAGTACGTATATTTACAGCTTGGAAGTTTAACATTAAACAAAAGGGTAAAATCGAGAAAAAAAAGCTATCTTTTATTTTGCTGTTTAAATATACTATATAAGGTTCCTTGAGAAACTGTCATCCAAGAGGCGCGCTGGGATGAGCGCTAGAAGTTTTCGAACTCGCCACGGCGTAGCTCGGTACACTTAACACCTGCCGCAAGTTGCGGCTTTGACTGCATTCAAGTTGATCGAAAAGCGATTTCTCTGCCCGTGAGGCATCACTTCTAGCTGAGTGAATATCCGCTCTACAGAGATTAATTCAAGACAATTGCAGCCGTGCGCGAACAGCACAAATTGAAAAACAAACACTGCATGGAAATACTGGCTACGACGTGCCGTGCGGGGAAGCAAGCATGTGGCTTGGATCTGCAGTGTGGCTTGATTTTTTGGCTTTCAAATAATTACGGCATGAGCGTTTACTTTTTACTAAGAGATTCATCCCCTGAGCCGCTCAAAATACTCTCAGAGGTATTTTAACATTGCTAAAAAAATATCGGCATGCTGGGAATATTTTTTATTACTTAGGCGGTCACCAAGAAATTCCGTACGTTCAAAACGACCAGTATAAAAGACGGAAAAGCAGAGCTCGGAAGTAGTGATCGGGAGTATGCTGTTGTATTGATGCTTGTATGTGCCGTGTATGTGAATGCGCTCCATGTATGTTCAGCTGACGCTCGTAGTATGCGTGATGTGACTACTTGCGTGTATAATAAAGCTTCCCGAAGATCCCGAAGCGCAATGGTGGCGTCAGCAAATGAAAATAATGTTTGTAGAACGTGAATTGGGCGGTACCTAGCACCACCTAGCCTAGCTACTTGCAATTACTCTGCTTGATCGTGCCATCTGGTGGCAAGCGATTTAACCTTCTTTCACGCTACGCGATAATTTCTGGTCACCGTGCAACAGCTGCTTCGAATTTGTTCTCTTGCGAGCGGCTTTTGGTTTCGCGGATTGAGTTTGCCATTCCTCCGTGATGTGCGGTTGACGAAGGAATTGTGACTTGAAGAACACCAAAGGTGAGACGTAAAGTGCGCGAAGTAACTGGGTGTCGGTTGTCTCCGTTTAACATGGCAGTGCTGACGACGAGAAAACTGAGTAACTGCTTTTGAAACGGAAGTTTCTTTACCTGCGGGGGCAGCCATGGCTTCGGAAATACAGTTCGCGGAAAGCTCGTGTTACGCTTTTATTTGCTGCTTCTCTCGCCCCGTACAAGAGACGTAGCGCCCCCGTTAAGCCTTATTGAGCTCGATTTGCTCGATTTGGGGCTGCCATAATGAGATGCAGGCAACGGAATAATAATAATATAATAATATCTTTATTTCCATCAATCTTGATGGGGGAGCCCGAGGAAAAAAGCTGCGATATGCAGCTTGACTGGTCCTCGGTCCCCTTACAGTGGTCAACGGCAAGCATCGAAGAAACAAAGATGAAAATCAAATCAAGTAGCAGCTGAAGGTATTGTTAACAGAAAAAAAAAAAAAAAACTTTTTTCTGAAAAGAATGCATCATGTACAAAAATACCCACGCAAGTCTTTGAAAGTCAAGTTTTCAAGGGAAACGTTACTACCGCAAAAAGTATTTAACAAATTTGGAAGAGTAAATTGGAGCATCTGAGAGCCATAGCTCGTTCGCAGGGGAGCAGGGAAAAACCCTGCTCCCCTGCTTCAGGGACGGAAGTTTCTCCCTTTCTAAAGGAACATACGTTACAAGACTATTCCTCCCCTTAGGGAGGACTATCGATACCCTTTTTTCTAAGAGTGTACGAGAAACGTAACTTGGTGCCATGATATATATCTGTATATCCAGACCAGTGTTACCGTAATAAAGATTATAAAAAATATTGAAGAAGGCATTTTCGCCTTTGCTGTTGGAATTTCCAACAGAGTTTTAGCTTTATTTCAGAGATACTATTGCGGAAAGCATAGTTATTGGTTACATATATTGCGGCTTCTTTTTGGATTCCTTCAATTTGACTTATACAGTTCTGCGTATGCGGGTCCCATACAATACAAGCGTAATTTAAAATCGGCTGGACATAAGAAAAGTTTAAGGTTTCTTTTAGGCTGGATGAAATCTTCCTAGAATAGCGACGCAAAAAGAAAAAAAATAGCATATTTCTAAAACGCTATTGCTAAAATCACGTTACACAGAGGTGTAACGTGGTTGTTCCACCTTAAAGAGCTTCTGGCAAAAAAAAAAAAAAAAAAAAAAAAAGAAATGAACAGGTTGGTTGGGACACGCGTGTCGAGAAATAAATTTTACGCAAAAAAAAAAAAAAAATTAGAGCAATCGTGACGGCGCAAGATTTATTTGAAATTCTGCGCCTTAAGTCCATGACGTCACCGAATGGTCATTCGCTCAACCGGATGGTAATTCGTTCTTTCCCCCTCAACGTGAAGGCGAAGCCGGTCCACCTCTCCTCCACGCGCCCGAAATGCCGAGAGAAAACAAGTAAAAATGAGGTGGCTATACCGACTAAATCGAGTATCGCACCCTCAATATTGCTCTAAATTTTTTTTTTTTTTTTTGCGTAAAATTAATTTTTTGACACGCGTGTCCCAGCCAGACTGTTAAAAAAAAATCATTTTTTTCTTAGCAGTCAGGCGCACTCCGAGATAGACTGCCTCCGCGCAAAGCTTTAAGCTAACGTTGTTTAATATGAAGGATGTCGGAACAATTTTACGCTTCCTAGTAAATTTAAGATGAATACATTCGGATATATTACGTGACATTTTCCATTTATCACATCGCTTTGAAATTTTGTTTAAATCACTCTGAAAAACAATAGCGTCGTCGTCACTGAACACTTTTTTATATAAGACACAATCATCAGCATACAACCTAATATTTTACGGGATTCCGTTTGTAATATTATTAATAAGAATTAAAAAAAGGGGGCCTAAGACTGAACCCTGAGGCACTCCTGACGTTACATTTGCGTATCATGAATGAACGCGATTTAGGATAACACGCTGTTTTTCACCACCGAGGTAATTAGTAGAGCCCTGCGCTTATAACAGTTCGATCATCCTCATCCGATCCTTATCCGCAAACTTTGTATACGTATCCGATCCGCATCCGGAATGTTTTTAAATAATTGTATCCGCATTCGATCCGCATCCGATCCGCATCCGCAGACTTTGTATTGGCATCCAAACCGCATCCGCAAAAAACGGAACCAGATCCGACCTTCATTCATTTTACATAATAAAAACAAGCATAAAAAAAAAAAAAAATCTGGGTGGTATCCTGTAAGCCGTCTGCTTACCTTTGTAGGAAAAACTCTTCGTGCCAGAATACGATGGAAGTAATTTTATCGTATTCTGTTTTATCATATTTATATAACAGGCGACCATCCTTCCGGAGACACTTCGCATCGCTGGAAAGATGATCGCAGTTGTGATATCGTCTTGGGAGTCCGTGACGCTGACACTTTGTCCAGAAGATAAGCTCAAAAGGAAGGAAATTTTAATATTAGTTTTATTTTGTAAAACCCACTTAAAGCAGACGCATATTTTGTAAACACGAACATTAAAAAAGGGCAGACTAATAACATTGTGTCATTTTATTATAGGCCAAACAATAAAAAAATAACTCAATGCCAACTGTCGAGAAAACAAAAACGCGCACACACGCAACATTTCATTTGTCGAGGTTGCTGGCTGTGTAGAAGAAACAGAATATCGTCAACATGGACGCATCCAGTCAGTCTAATTGGTAATTCAAAATAAACTCACAATGTCGCACTTTGAAGATGCGGCCAGTTTCAATCTTTCACGTCCTCCAATCGAACTCTTTCCTTTAGAAAAGGGTCTTTAGCAAACTCGTTCACTCGAACTCTGGTTGAAAGTCAGCGTAGGCTCTTCGGATTTGTTTCTATATATTTCTATTTAATATTTCTGAAGTTCATGGTATCAAACCCCATACCAAGCAAAAGCCGTTTTACTCAGGTCTCTACTTTATCGCTCTGTTTAAAATGTGCTAGACAAGGAGCGATATCGCCCTCGCTTTATGACTTGCATCCAAGGTTGCGAATCGTCATCGTCTCCCTCTGTAGCTGCCAATGCCTGTTCAAGAGTACGCTGAATGTCTTGACTGTTAGTGTCCATTTTCCCTTCAATGCCGACTTCAATCTGCTGCGCTGCTTCCTGATGGTCTTCCTCACAAATAGTTTTAAGGCGAAACCCTTATATGTCCCATTAGCGTCCGAAAGATGGCCATAAAAATAGGTTATCAAGCATGCGCCGCTCAAGGTCAAAGCGGACGCGCTTTAGAAATAAAACAAAGGAAAACACATCCAAGCAGATGCTTCGTCACGGAAGCCGTGGAGCCGGCGGGGGCGCTCAAGGTCAAAGCGGACGCGCCTCAGAAATAAAACACAAAGAAAAGCACAGCAACGCAGATGCTTCGTCACGGAAGCCGCGAAGTCGGCGGGGGCGCCGCGCCTGCGCAGTGGGGAAGCATGATGTCACCGCCGGAGCGCCGTGAGCAATAGGAAGACGTGGCACGCTGCTTGCAGGAATGCACTGCTTGTAGGAATGCTTTCGCATTCCTACATGTAAGCAATCGTAAGTGTCTTCGGTGTGTCTTTTTTTTTTTTTCGTCTTCAGACGAATTTTGTTGTTTTGGGAACCTGGGGCGTTTTCCTCCGCTGTTGGTACTTCCGCCACCTCGGTTTCCGTGGTAAGTGTATGTCATGCAGCGATTCTTTCTTCTTCGTTGCCGGCATGACATCGCGTGTCACGTCTTCTGCCTCAGTGGCGTCCATGATATGTTCATTTGGCTCTTCGTCCACAATGAATGTCCCTACGACTCTGGCGTACGCTTTCACACATTCGTCACTACTATGCCCAACTCGAAAACACTTCGGACATTTCGGAACTCCACGCTCTCATCTTATATGTCCCGTGCGTTTACAGCATAAACAGAGTGGTGCACGACATGGGATGACGATCAGCGCTGTTACGCCATATATCTTCATCTGGTGGGGTACGCTTCGATGTTTACGCCTGTCTTAAGTTCCATTCGGGCTAAGCTGGTTGTCGACTTCACATCTTTGAAACCTTCAGCGCGCCACGTTTTCCTTGCAAGCTCAGCACGTTCTCGTAGGGCTCCAGGACCTTACGTACGACCTCGTCGGGTACATGGAAGGGTACTCAGTGCAGTCTGAGGTGCACTTCAGTGCTGTTAGGGTCCAGCACCAAACACTTCAGGTTTGAGCGTTTTGTTTTGTTTTGCCGTTTTCTTTTTGCCGCTGCAGCGGCTGCTTTGCCGCTGCAGATCGATTTTATAAACCATCATACTACATCTGGATAGGTCGTTTTGTATTAGTGCATGCTTGCACTACATGCTGCTTGATGGTTGCTGTCCTCCCCCCCCCCCCCCCCCCCCCTTTTTTTAAAATGTATATCCTATATATTTGCTGGTTGATGGTTGTAAACTTTTTAATGTCGTGTTATTTGTTTGTTGCTGTATGTGTGAATGCATATGTTGTACCCCACTCCTACTTGGGTCTTCAATGACCTGTAGTATCCTCTAAACAAAAAAAATTAATAAGGGTCAGCATCCACACGTGATTTATCTGGTAGGATCCAAAGGCGGCGACTTCCTTCAAGACATCGCACCTTCTAAGCCCCTCCCTGAAGTCCTTGATCCGGTAGGGTCGTCTTTGGAGGTCACAGTGTAAAAACACAGAGTTTAGCGCAGCAACGTTCCTGTGATCAGCGGTGGCAGGATAACTTTGTATTCACCATCTGAGGCAAAAGACGATGAACCGCAAGTTTGGAAGGCCGTTGAAAACGCTCTTTGAGAGTTCATTCTTTGTCGAACGTCCGACTATCTTGGGAGTCTCCCGAGCTCTCTGCGACGCTACAGCGTTAATAGTGAGTTTTAGAATAGGGGGCCCCACAGCTTTGGGTGCCCCAAGCTCTTTGGGGCACCCAAAGCTGTGGGGCCCCCTATTCTAAAACTCGCTAACCCGCTCTAAACTCGGGGGTTTTGTAGTATCATATATCCTCCTATATACTAACAAAGCTTGGCAGATCACCACGTGAAGCGACCGTCGAAATGGAAAAGGTGGAGCGGTACACAACGGATCAGATGATGGATGGATGGATGGATGAATACGGCTGAGCCCTTTGGATCGGGCGGTAGCTTACGCCACCTAGCCATTTTGTCTTACCCTTTAAGCTTAGAATTTTTATATGTGAAAACTATATTCACTCCGTACTGAAAAGAAAGTGAGGCTATAAATCCCCCTTGCCATCAGTTAATAAGAAAATGCCTAGTTTTCTCTCGCTTTCTGCCACCATTCACTTAATCTTTGCTTGGTAATCTCTACTGTCTTGAAATCCACTTTTCCTTCGCTGTCTCTAAAACCCAATGACCTTATTAAATCTATGTTGTCTTCGGTATGCATAGGGTGAAGCCCTTTACAGTAGAGTATCAAGTGCTCAGCCGTCTCGTCCTCCTCTCCACAAGCAGCGCACACCGTGTCCATTTCCTGGTACTTCGCTCTGTATGTTCTGGTTCGCAAAACACCTGTCCTTGCCTCAAACAACAATGAGCTTCCCCTAGAATTGTCATAAATGCTTTCTTTGGCAATAACTGTTTTGTTTAATCTATAGCCTTCCAGAGCCTTCTTTGTCTGCATTCCCTCTAGCCACCGATCTCTTTCTGTTGCCTTAACTTTCTTCTTAACTGAGACCTGCTCTTCCGTAACCCCACTATAGCCTAAAAACTTTCCTCTTAATTTCCTAGTGCGCTGTCTCCATTTTGTGTCTATACTCCTCATGTATAAATAGCTGAAAACCTTTCGTGCCCATTGCTCCCCACCCATTTGCCTCAACCGATCCTCAAATTCTATCTTGCTCACAGCTTCCCTGCCCTCAAATGACGCCCATCCCATGTCTCCTTGTACTCCCTGGTTTGGTGTTTTGCAATGTGCCCCCAAAGCCAGCCTACCTACTCCACGCTGTTTTATTTCTAGTCTTGCATGCACTTCGGATTTCATGCATAGCACTGCGTTTCCAAAAGTCAAGCCAGGCACCATGACCCCTTTCCAAATCTCTCTCACCACCTCATACCTGTTGTAATTCCAAAGTGCTCTATTTTTCATTACAGCCGCATTTCTGTTGCCCTTACCTATTATATACTTTTCATGCTCACTGAGATATTCTGCACCATCACATATCCATACTCCTAGATACTTGTATTTACTAGCTCTCTCAACTGTAATATTCTGTATCTTCAGTCTCACAACATCATCATTGTTAAAAATCATGACTGCTGATTTTTCACTACTGAATTCTAAACCTAATTCCTCTCCTTCCCTACCACAGATGCTCATTAATTCCTGCAAATCTATCCTGTTGTTAGCCATTAGTACGATATCATCCGCATATATTAGTTCCGGTAAGGACTGCTGAATTGTTTGGCCTAGCTTACTGTACGAAAGGTCAAATCCAAGCCCACTCTTCTCTAGTCTATCCTCCAATCCTCTCAGATACAACATAAACAGCAAAGGCGATAACGGGCACCCCTGCCAAAGGCCTCGTCCTATCTCTATTTTCCCAGTTGCCTTTCCTTCCCATGTTATAATCACCTTATTATCTTTGTAAATGTTCCTTAATATTGCTGTTAGTCCTTCATTTAGGTTTAAGCTCTCCACTATGTCCCACAGAGTTTTTTTTGTTCACATTGTCATAGGCACCCTTGATATCCAGAAATGCCAGCCAGAGCTGTCTGTTTTCTTTTTGCGCTATTTCTATACACTGTGTTAGAGAAAATATATTGTCTTCCAACCTTCTTTGTTTCCGAAACCCGTTCTGTAACTCGCCCAGTATGCCCTCGCAATCTACCCATTCCTCCAGTCTGTTCTTTATAATCTGCATTACCAACCTGTAAATAACTGGTGTCACGGTTATGGGACGATAATTCCTAATGTCAGTCTTATCTCCCTTTCCCTTATATATCATACTCATCCTACTAAGCCTCCATTCATCTTGAATATTTCCTTTTGTTACCATGTTGCTCACTAACTCCATTAGTTTTGCCTTAGATTTAGGACCCAAATTCTTCACCAGCTTGATTGGGATACCACCTGTGCCTGTCGACGTGCCACTAGAGACTCTTCGTTCCGCCTTTTCCCATTCTCTTTGTCCAAAATCCGCGATGTCAAAAGCTGGACTGATACTGCCTTCGGTTCTCCTATCCTCCACATGTACCCGTTCCCGAAATTTCTCCTCCATCACTTCTCCTATATATCGTATCGCATTATCTCCCTCTAATTGATCTCCCTGATGCGAGAGTATAAACCTCTGTCTAGCTTGCGCAGTCTAACGCAGTCTAAACGTCACGCTTGCATTGCTTAATCTCACAACTCAGACTGCGTTGTTTGGTCTAAACATATGTTTTGGCATCGTCATTCGCTGAGCTGCGTCCGTAAGTTGCGGTGATTGGCTCTCCGAGTGTTGTGCGGGAAAGCAGACGCACGGGCTTTTTTAGAGTGCAGCGTAGTCGATCAGAACCAAGTGTGTGAACCAGCCTTTACGGTGCATTGGAATCTTTTCGATTCCAGAGCACCATAATGGCGCATTCACACTGCGTTCTCAAAAAAAGAGGGTGTAGTACTTACACCCATTGGGGAGTATGTGACTTGTCCCATATACGACACCAGGCACGTAGCCAAGGGGGGGGGGGGGGGGGGGCATGGGGCCTGGGCCGCCCCCGAAATCTTCCATTTTGCTCGGATCTCCTCCCCCCCCCCCTCCCCCTCATACAGCATTTTGTCATGGTATTGTCACGCTATTGGCGGCGTGCGCGAAATACAGGGGGCGCTTCTCTAGCTATCATTATCATCGTTTGTGACGTCAGACTGGGACAGACCGCGCAGATCTTGGATTCCTCGGCTCGTCAGCTCGCTTCATGCGCTGTTTGGGTAACGCGCGGCAAAGCTTGTTTCACGGGTAGTGTTTATTTGGTGAGGTGATATTTGTAGTGGGACATTTTACCAAAGTTTGAAACCGTGGCACGCGTAGTTGTGCTAACAAGCACTTTTGGCGCTGAGGTGTCGAAGCGCTGGGATTGTGGTGTGCTGTTCTCTACCCCAGTACAAACAGCTGGATGAAAATAGAATATCCAGCGCTTTATCCCACCACATCTACAATGGCGAATAGGGGAATACACCTGCTATTAATTACTACTTTTAGTCTGATTACTTTTGCGAACCCAAATGCGCATAAAGCCTGATGCGCTTCTCAGCGAGGGCTTTTAAATTTGTAAACATTCTCTGTAAAAATTGGATAGAACAAATTAATCAATCGCATTGAATTTGCCGGGCCATGTCCGACAATTTAAGAAGTTATGAACATTTCAGCTTTTTTTTTTTCGAGCAGAAGTCGCGATGTGACAAGCTTCTTTACCACGCATTCGATCCGGGAGGCGCTAAGCGTCAGTTTCTGACAAGCATTTGCTATTTAGCAACTGTCGAGTCTCACTTAGATAGAAGCGTTGTTATCGGTAAGGTCAATGTAGCTAAAACAAGTGTGGGGCGCTTTGCAACGCAACTTTGCGCGCGTGCACAGCTAAGATGACAGCACGTCATTTACTCTGGTGAACGCAAAACCTTTTTTTACAGGAGCCTCCACAGGTCCGAAGAAAACAAGAATCAGATAGGCCGTGAATAGCCCTGACGCTCGCCGCGCAAGCTGTGAATCTCCAGGTTTGTGTTTGAACATATGAACTTCGACATTTTTATGACTGATCTTTCTAATGAGTAACATCGCCTCGGACACGTTTCTTTACTAAATAAACAGTTTTCAATCGGCAGAGATGCGAATTAACACAGCCACTTCGTGCTTTGACATAGCGCGTCATCTGCTCGCATCCTACCAGCTAAGTCACAGGAAGGCGCCCGCGAGGTGGCGCCACCAAAACATCTCGTAGCCAATAAAGAACAGCATCGGCGGCGCGATGACTACTACGTTACTGAACCTGGCACTTACCTTTTCCTCAGCAGCTAGGAAACCTGACACACCATTTCAATGTCAACCCGGTTCGCAAACTTCTCTTCGTTTCGCGGGGAAAAATAACTCATTAGAAAACTCTACAAAGTGCTGAACGACGTTCGGTCTTCCAGACTCGAGAACAGAGGCCCGCAATCACGTTCAAGGTTGCTTTACACTGCGAGTTTTGTTTTTTAATGTGTTAGCATGAGAAAGCTCGTTTTGACGAAAACCCGGCGGTATCTGTCAGTTTGTCAACGCCGGGGAGCGAGAGAGGAGGGGGAGAGGATGACACGTGCGACTCTCCTATTGGTCCGAAGCGCTGGCGTCAGCACGCGTCACCCTCTCTCTCACTCACTCCCCGGCGCTGACACACCGCCGGGTTTTCGTCAAAGGAGCGTCGCACAGCTGGCGCGGAGCCAGAGAGGAGGAGGCGCCGCGCCGCGGCGGAATGCGGGCGTGCTCAGTTGCCGCTCTGCCGTCGCCGTATTTTCTTCGCTCTGGGTTTCCGTAGTAGCGGTGCGTGGGCTGTGATGTGTGTATGTGTAGTTAAAACGATGGATGCGGTTCCTTCCACAAGTAGTATGGATGCGGTTGTTTCCACGAGTGATATGAATGACCGTATCTAAGGGCGTCGACGTATTCTGACAGGCAGAGTACAAATAAAGGGTGAAAAAAAAAATTACAGGAAGATCCATTGGTGGATTTTTAGGGAATGCGTTAGCATGACCCTTGGGAAACGCCATACACGTCCCCCTTTGGGAAACGCTAACACTGACCTCTAGACGAGGCCAAAAAGAGGCAGCAAAAAAATAGAGGAAGGAAAAGAGAAAGCCAAAAGGGAAAGCTAAAACAGAAAAGTGAAGGGGTCAGCATTAGCGTTTCCCAAAGGTCATGCTAACGCAATTTTCTTCTCTTGCAACACCGCGTGTGCAGCGCCACATGCACCGTATGGTGACACACGCTGTAGATGAGAAATTTAGCCAGTGCAGTACGACTGCTAGCCTAGGAACTAAAGAGCATCACGCAGTATTGACACACTACGCACACCGGTGCGACGGGCATCCAGATCGAAAGGGAAGCATGGGCCGTGGGTGGAAACTGCACTTGATTGAACTCAAAATCCGTGGGTCTGGCAGCGCGAGCTTTGGCTCCACGTGCTACAAGCTGCGGTGCGATAACACATTCCGTTTTTTCGCACATGTGTTACCAGACTTTAGTCAAATACTTTACTAGGGGGAATACATTCCACTCCTCTCAAAAACAATGGCCTCGGCGCGGACAGGTTCTCTGGTCTTGGCGAGAGCCATCTATCGTCGGGGAGGTCTCGGCGGTAAATGATAATGATGACGATGGTTGTTCTACATACCAAATTTATTGTTGCGGAAATGCTCGAGACGCGCCGCGCGCCACTTCTAGTGGTCGCGGCACGTGCATCGACGCTGTGCCGCCATGATCTTCCCAAGGGTTGCACGTTGCCCGTGCATCGACGCACCTTGCGCTACTTTTGAAACATGAAGGGGCTTTAGGTGGAATCGGAGACGACACCGCCGCGGCCGCCGCGAACACCCACGTGCACATGCGCGTGGACTGGCGCGGACCTCCACTCCGTCAGGGCTGGATTCGGCGCCTTTAGGCGTTCTGTCTAATGCAAATGAGCGGAGTGGAATGTATTCCCCCTAGTAAAGTATTTGCTTTAGTCGTCCCCAACCTCCGCGGGGAAAAAAAGAAAGCAAACAAAAAGTTCACGCTTCGCAAAGAAAGTGCCACGAGTGACTTTTATTTCCTTCTGCCCCAAAACTGGAAGCCCACAGAGAAGCAACGCCATTTTTATCATCGCGGTGGACTCGATCCCGCTATTCGAAAAATAAAACGACGAGAACAAAGTACTTAACACTGCGAATTTGTGCAAGGAAAGATTGGTGGCAGAACAAGAGCTCACCACGAAGCGCAGAGAAGGGACTCGACACTAACAAAATATCACACCAAAGTACCTCGTGTGCCCAAGATACTGCTATAGGGTTTTTAGCAACGCCTCCGAAAACCACGCGCCTCTATGGAGAGTTCAGCCGAAAGGTAACGCAGGCGGCAATGACAAGAAACTAGGGTTTCCGGCGTTGACTTTTAATTCAATTCGGCAAAATAAATCGGCGTTTATTGAATAAACATATATCGGTAGTTATTCGAATCGAGCGCGAGTCCAGTGCTGGTGTTGCGATGTCACAGGGGCGCCATCCACAAAGGTGTAATGTTATCGGCGTTTTTGTTTTGATAAATACCGGAAACACCAGCCTTAAGTTATAACGGCGCCAACACAAAACAAACCTTATAAATTTAAAAAAGAAGAAAAAAACTTAGGAAAATTACGTATTGCGGTGATACAAATAGATGAGTTGAATAACGTCTACTGCCAATAAAGCGCCCACCTCCAGATTCATATGTTTTTCTTCTGTACATTCTACCCTACAATTTGTAGTCTATCACCATTATGGTGATAGACGCCAGCGGCGATGATCACGTCTGATCATCGCCGCTGGCGTCACTAATAGGCGAAGTTACAGCGATGCCAAAAACTGGTATTAATGTTTCTTGGACACGTTCGGTACATCGAATGCTTCTGCTCATGAGGGCTCTCTCTAAAAAAAAAAAAAAAAAGAAGAAAAAGACAAAGACAATAGGCGTATTTTACACCTATCAAAAATGACTGAGATCACAAGTAACTAAGTGTGAAAAAAAAAAAAGGCTGCATAACCAAAAGAGAAATGCAAACACTACAAGTAGACCTTGGCATCTCAGCTGGCTGGCTCGTGCATCCAAACGATAAACGGCAACGACCGGAAAAAAAAAAAAATAAAACAATGATATGTCACGGTACTGGTGTACAAGATTATATGATAGACGATTGGTACCAGTTCAGAGGTTACATAAATGTATATTCGTAGGCAAAAAGTGTAAAAGCTTTATATACAATGAGGCAGGCTTTTTTTCTTCTTTTCCTCAAGACAATCTGGGGCTTGTAATTCAGTCCAAAATTATACAATATCTAGACATGGCGAAAAAACAAACAAACAAACACGGAGTACAACCAATTCGAGCAGCACATCGCCTCGGTAGAAAGCACTGCTCACATAGGCAATGAAGCCGGAGTATCTATACTTTGATTGTTCAACCGATCAAAGAAGCAACAAAATGACAAGACTGAGGACTAACAAGTCAGTTTAAGTATGAGTGGTCTACTGACATATTTCAGTATATATTAATAAAGGGCTATTTGAGTGTGGAAAAATGCCTGGAATTATTACTTAAGCCAGAGTGTGCTCAAAGAGAGGAATACAGCTGAGGTGTAGTTGAACGTTTTTCCTTTGTTAGGCCAGATATCCTCCAGTAAGAGAAAATCTTCAAAGGCCTTCAGGAGCTTCCATTTTACGAAGAATGTAAATGGAGGAATAAGTAACCATGGAATATGGGACCTTTGCAACAGCAGGGGGCCATCAACCGTGAGTAGCATTCAGGAAACAATGCAACGGTCAATCTGTACAATATGCAGCAATGAAGAAAGCTAGGAAATGCTTGTTTCCACAAAGCAAGTTGAAATATTTTTTGTATGTTTCAAAACACAGAACATTTTAAATATTTTAAAGGCTATGTATAACTTTGGCAGATGACAAGGGGAAAACAATCTCTCGGACTACTTCACGCCACTATTAATTAAATTACGGAAAGAGAACATCAGGGTTGTGCATTCGTCATATATGCAAAAAAAAAACTACTTGCAAAAAAAAAAAAAAAATTATCCGTCAGACATACTGGCATTTCTCTCTCACACACACACACACAAAAAGAAACGGAAGCAAGGTGCACCACGAATAAGCTGTACATTGGCATTAAAATATAAAATGGAAAACGTTCGTTGGCTTGGCTCTCGCGGAAGCCTGAGAAACATTGACCTATGCATACAGGTTCAATTGTGTGCCACATGAAGCGAGCCTTCCCATATAAAAAGCTCCACAACTAAGCACACGCAGAGTCTTCATGACTGACACATGAATCAGGAAGAAGAGCTCAGAGCAGTATCTTGAAAAACCTGACTAAGATGTAAAGCAAAAGGTTGACACAAAAGAATAAAACCACAACCCTAGCAATAAGTCTGCCCCTGACAAAAAGAAAGTTGGGGCACAAGAATCATCAGTGTTCCTAGCCTATTGACGACGTTAAACGTCTGAGAGGCGGCATAGAACAAGAGCCACCAGAAGTCAATGGCCAAGGTGAAGATTTGTACAGAGACGATTCGAGTATTTCAGAAAAAAACATCCTCCAGCACACGCTATGGGTTGAACAGAGAAATGCTCAACCCACTAAGTATCACAGTGTTTGGGCTCAGTATGCTCACTTAAGACATTTAAACGTGTGTAAAAACAATGCAACACAAATGAAGTACCACTGCCTCAAAAGCAAGCTCATCGGGCCACTAAGTTCGGCCAATGACTACCTTGACGAAGTTACGAGAAATGGGGAATAAGTATGAAATATACCCACATTTCAGAGTGGGCATTAGGACAGAAAGGGGAGCCACAGGAGGCAGGCGTAAGGCATTTGCCCTTCCATTGACCAACCCAGATGTTGCCTCCCAGGAATCACTCCAGCAGTGAGTGGCTACAGTGGCAATCTTCAACTCAAGAAGGCTTAAACCTATGACTCCCCAACATTCTCACTGCAGATCAAATCAAAGCTGACTGCCAGAACTGGGTCCTAAGCGCTTGCAATACAAAAGAGCACGATTCTAGGAATTCAGCAAATGCTTCCAAATTCCTTGCAATATGAACGCCAGTCTGCGAGCTATGCCCCCTTCCTAATTTCTGTCAGTTATTGACAGATTTTTGCCTATAGACGTTGCATAGCCAGTTTTTCTACTGAAGAATGGCTGCTACACTGCATCTGCACAAGGCCTACACTGAAGTTTCCACATCCGGGAAGTATAGGCTCTCATAAAAGGCAACATCAGAAGTGCACCTCTTCAATGACTGACTGATTAGGCTGCTGAGCATCACAAAATAAACTGGCCAGTTGTTGCGCGAAGCTGGCGAAAAGCACAGTGGTATTCAAGCAAAGCTAGATAAGCAGAGGAATTACAAAAATAGTTCGAAAACTTTGTACTTTTGCGAGTTCATACTTACTCTTTGAATGCCATAGAATCTTATTTTTCTCCCCTTCAGAAATTGCATGCAATAGTAGATGCTGAAAGTCGCACGCTGCTCACTGCCAGCAAAAGTTGATTATAGCAATTATAACTTAGTAACTCCGCCAATTATCCTATAGACCTTTTTGTGGCCTTTGTTTTAAACATGAAGCAAACAACTTAAGCTCCAAAATGAGTAAATCCCAGAGTTGAATGCTTGAAAACATTTTGGCATGAATGTCACCTGTTCTCCTTATCTATAATGAGGGTTCCACGTTTTCGGAGTTTATTTCTCTCCAAATTCAGAAATGTTTTCTTAGGTTTTTTTTTTTTTTTTTTTTTTTTTCAATTTTTACAGATTCGATGTTTTTCTATGTAAATTTTCGGCACCTGACAAAAAATCGTCGTTTATCAGGTCTTACGAGGAAAAAAATGGGGCATGGGTTTCCTCCACGCCACTCCACTCCACTTCCCCCTCCCCTCCCCTCCCCTCCCTCCCTCCCCCCCCCCCCCCCCCCCAACACGTCCCGACACTGCTAAGAGAATGACACGAGATTAGGAATGTGTCCCCAGAAAAAACAGCAGTCTCGTGGACAGTTCGGGGGGGGGGGGGGGGGGGTAGTATTCCGGGTTAACACAAAACAAAGCTGAAGATTAAGGTTTCTTCCCGTTAAGCTTCTTATTCAACGTCAGCTCCAATTTGCCGATTCTCGGTTTTTCCAATTTTAATAAAGCTGGCTCGAAGGTTACTTTTCGGGGCTTATTGGTGTATACTAACACATGGAAACCTACCTATAATTACCTCTCAATTGTGAATGGCAAAAGTAATTTGCTAAATTCATGGGCTTTCTCTGAAAACATTTTCAACAGATGAGTTGGTTTACACAAAACTAGAAAGTTTGGTTTCAAAGCTATTACAAAGGGGGGAAATTGAAACAAGGAATGCATAGAAGAAAAAGAAAAGTGAAAGGGAACCGAAATAAAATAATAGCGAACCATGTTGATACAGTACACTTTGCTAAACCCTGCTCGACAAGTAATCAACATGGCTTCATCTATACAAAACTAAACATGTTCTGCTCAGTGTTTCACCGGCAGCTCATGGTCCAGCATGGGTGACGACTTCTGGGAACACTAAGGAATGCCAGCTCTTCATCTTGGCATTTGCGATCTACAGGCCAGTGAGTTGCCGCCTTTGAATTGCTGCAGTCAACATGGAATGCTAGCAAACTGAGTTCATCTCCGCATCAATCAAGAATGCCTATACTCCGTGTCACTAGTTGTGTGCAGTGCAGGCGAGGGCAACGCTAGGCGAAGAGGAGAAATGGCAAGCACTAGGGAGGTGGGACGGGAGAGGAAGGCAGTGGAGGACGAGAGGAGAAAGGGAGAGCGCTAGAAACATTAGAGGGGCAAGGATGTTTCTCCCCTCCTCCCCAACCTCCCTAGTGCTTGCCCTTTTTCCCCTCGCCTGGCGTTGCCTTCGCCTGTACTGCACGCAACTAGTGATATGGAGTATAGCAACACCTCGCAAACAATGAGTGTTCTCAGAGGTTCGGTGCCCAAAGTTCTCCTTCATCCGAATTGTCAGATTGAACTGTAGTGGTACCGATCCTCGCGCTCACTTTCGCCACACCCCGAAATGTTTACGCCAACAAATTTAAAAACTGTCTAAGCGCGCCCCCCCCCCCCCTTTTTTTTTTTTTTGGGGGGGGGGGGGGGGGGAGCCGAGCTATTCCCTTTATGGTGCAGGCGGGTGCACACAGCTCTTAACCAAGCTACGGTTGCCCAAGCTCTTTGCCACAATGTTTTACGTATTTTCATGCACCTCACACCTCGACAATGTGCCTAATGCAATATGTGGAAAACGTTTTCAGGGTCACCATCTAAAACAATTTCCGAAAAACCTGACTATCTAGAAATGACCAAATTCTTCCTTCAATTAAGGAAGAGTTATTCTCCTGTAGAACATGGAATGACCTATTAAGTCACCGGCTTGAAGTTCACACAGAAAAGGGCACCCCTAAGAAAACTGTGCTTGTGCTCAGCAGTACAATTCCAGAGACTGCAACAATATCAAGTTTTTCGGCCCTGTTATCCCAGTGATGAAAATCTAGGTACTTCAAGTTGCTGTAGGGTTCCAGATTTACACGACGTGTAATTTAGGCCCCGTTTGCTTAATATATTGAGTTTTTTCCCAACACATATTAGAAACCCAAACTACTAAAAATATACTCAGAGACAGATGAAGATCACGCACGCACCAAAGAAAGGAATAAACTTTGAGCCTAGCACATCTTGAAATTGGAATCTTGCAGCTAGAAAAGACCACACCAGTGTATGCTAAGAAAGACCAATGAAAATGCAAACAATTCATACAGTGAAACGTCCACTGTTGGCTGGCTTGTTCCTGTTGCCTCCCGCCCTCCCCCTCTACCAATCCCAGTGAATCTGTCACGTAAAACCGAAAAATTACATAATGTCATCGCACCCAAAACGAAATGAAGGAAGGTAATGATGAAAGTACTGCCTCGGATTAGACAATAAAAATATGCATACTTCAGAACAGTATGACCACCGTGCATGACCTGAATGCGCCTATGTTACCATTACAAAGGTGTGAGCACACACAACTCCAGTTTTTTTAAAAAAAGAACACCAGGGTAAAACAGAAACATGCACACTGATACATCTATGTAAAACAGCATACCAGCTGACTAAAAAAAAAAAGCAACGAAAAGTAGACAGACCACACCATTTGGAACTGCCAGAGATTCCACAAACGGAATTTTCCCTGAGTCTCGTGAACTGTCGAGCCCTTTTCCCGCCCCTCCCTCCACTGCTACCACGTATGGAACACATAGGACCGAGTCTTGTTCCACAGGCGGTACACAAGGTCGGTGTCCAAATCAGGGTGGCCCATGAAGGGTGGCGGTTCTTGAGGTGCCTGCCCCAGCCAGGCGAGTGCTTCCTGGCCACTGGCGGCTAGGTGTTCCCCAAAGTCTACGTGCGTGAGCCCGATCCGCTGCGCGAGAATCCCCGTGATGAGAACGTCGTCCACCCAAAAGTATGGCATCCCGGCCGACGCCCGATACAGGTTGAACACCACGTCGGGCGACATCACCACCCCCCACCCCGAACAGTACGGTGGGTAGTGGTTGCCACGGTACTCGCGAAAGCTCACCCGCCACTTGCTTCGTTGGCTGCGCTTGACGTAGGGCCGCCGAATCAAAACGCACATCATTAGGTTGGGCGGCGCCAGCGCGCCTAAAGCGTCGCGCAAGTACGACGTCAACTGAAACAGGTCCATGAACACGTCGTCGTCCGTCTTGAGCACGTACCGCGCATTGCGGCAAAAGTAGGTCACCCACTTCAGCCCCATCACGTGCTTGTAGGTGAGGTTACGGTAACTGTCCACGAAGTTCCCCATGACCAAGTCGCCGTGGAGGCTGCCCTCCCGCACCAGCGCCTCCTGCGTCTGGGAGTCATCCGCACGTCCAACCATGAACACCAGGGCCATTCGCTCCGTGGTGGCCGCCCGCAGCACACTGGCGTTGCCCCACGTCTCACGGATGGCCCGCCGCTTGTCCCAGTGGGTTGGTGCCGAGTGCACAAACACAACCAAAAACAGGTCCTGAGGCCCCCCACACCGGTCACTATTGAGCACGTAGTGGAAGTCGCTCCGGTCCAGCAGAGTCCTCGGGTCAGAGTGTTCGTCGAGCACGGAGAGGTTGTAGGCTCCCTGAGGGCTGGTCCAGGCTGGCGTGGCCAAAGGCGGCTGTGCTCGAAGCAGCTGGTGCTCCATCAGCGTGTTGGCGAAGTACCAGAAACTGTGCACCAGCGAGGAGAGCATCAGGAAGCCCAGGATAGCCAGGAAGCTCGAGCGACGCTCACGGCCCAGCACCAGCACTCGAGGCCCCAGCATGCTGCGCCTGCAATGGACATACCTCGTTCAACGGGGCCTCATGCAGCAAGAGGACCTCGCACATTTTACTCGCAGTCCCAGAGCAGGTGGCCGGACCCAAAGTTAATCGGACTAGCACGTGTTGTCAGAATAAATGCAATACTTCACTCTGTCAGTTACTCTTACATTCAGAGCGTATATCATAAAAAAAGTTATCAAACTAAAAAAAAGAAAAGAAATCACGTATATAGAATTTATTACATTATGAGTGTGGTTGCTATATTAGAAAATTGTGATGACTTTTTTTTTTTCTTACTGCTCTTCCGTCTATTTATGATTTCAGTGCGACCACACCGACGCATTTTTCCAGTGAATTATCAATAAATAAAAAGAATGGGAGAAAGACCGCATCAAAGTATCATTAGTATCGAACGGATGCCGGAAAAAGATGGGCTACGACAGTGGGAAAGTCAGTTGTACACCGACGCAGTTGCCGCGTCTGTGCTATGCCAAGCCTTGTGGGGCAATCATTAGGTGGTACTGGGGCAGTTGAGCAGAATGGTCGCGGTGGTGTGGCCACTCCTGGTGAACAGTCCTGTACTATCACATGTAACAAATGCTCCCGGCGGCTTCATGCACCCTGCAGAGTAAGTAAAATGGCGGAATGATAGTATTTTGTTTCTTTTCCATTTGCTGGAAGCTTCTTTCTTATTGGCGAGGAAGAGGGCACGCGTGCAAAATGTCCCCACGGCACTATCGGGGAGCGACCGTGCAGGGCACGGAGTTTTGCACGGAAGATATTTACGGTAGGAGTTTGCGAAATGTAGACCTTGTACTGCCGTCTGGCGACCTGGAAGCTTCTTCAACCTTTGAACGTTGCGTAATTGCGACCGGTGCTGCAACCGCACGGCCACACGACGGTCGCTTGCCGCAATACTCGGATAAAATGGCGGACCACTGCCATATTCTGCTCCCCAAGCGGAATTATATCCAGTTTTTTCTAAATGCCTCTACAAAAAGACAGATAGAGCATTCGCTTCCTTGTCTGCAATCGTCGAGGATAGCTCTTCTGGAATACCTTAGATAGCATCAGGAGTACAGCGGTATTCACCTTCAAATTAGCCATGAAGGACATTATGAAAAGCAGCACCAAGAAACTGAACAGTTCATTCGATGAATTTCAAGCCTATATAAATTCCCCTCTAACTATTCTGGGGTGTCGGGTGCTAGAGGGAGCAAAAAGCCCGTTTCCAGAGGGATTTTTTAGATTTATTCTTCAGTTATTGAGGTAAAAGTTGCAACAATTTTGTGCCCCCCCCCCCCTCAAAAAAAAAAAAAGAAGATTCATAAACTAGACACAAATAAGTGAAGTAACTTAAATTTGTTCTGCACAAGTACCGAATGCCTAAAAATGAAATAAGAATTCAAATCAACTATACACTTGTATAATAATTCGTATTTACAGAATTACAAAAAAAAAGTTACCAACACTGCAAAAAAAAAAAAAAGAAAACTGCTTTGGCAGTTTTTTGAGCTACCTAAACTTCACACATTTTCGGAATAGTCAGGTTTAACTCTACACGGAATATTTTTTATTATCTATAAATTCAAAATAGCTATTGAGCAAAACGGCAAATGAATGTTATGCCACAACCAACATTTAAATTTTTCTCGCGCTCTCCAGTAGGGATGTCTAAAAACCACACACAAACACTTAATTCGCGCAAGTCTTTTTTTTTTTTTGCGTGAGTTTTTTTTTAGCATTTAGTTTACACGGTCAAATTTCTTGTGACCGGCGTCGGGAACAAGCTCAGTGCCCCGATATTACAACATTTGACATCACGTTTTCAGTGTTGCCAGTAGTCTCTCTCAGCCTCTAGACTAAATTTAACGATGCAATAACTTTGTTAAAAAAAAAAAAAGAAATAAAGATATTGTGATCTGTAATCTGTGTTACTAGTTCAGATGTGTGTATTTATGAGTTGAACCCCTTTTGAGGCAAATCAGTGAATATCAAAATTTCGCCGAAGGATCGTTTTTCCATAAATAGCTAAAACTAAAGTTGCCACATAAAATGTAGTTCCAAGAAATATGAGCATAGAATATAATTCCTCCCTTACTCCCGAAATCAGCTGCAAAGCTATAGGAGCAACAAGCCCAGAGCAGAATTCTGCTCACACGCCAGTTTCAAGAGAGGCTCCGGCCATTCCCGCGTTGAAAGAGAAACTACCCTCAATTTCACAGCCTGCCGGCCAACACATAGTTGCGTCTTCCCCGTTCGTGAAAGTGAAACAAAACATACGGGAGAAGGCCACGACCAGCGCGAAGCGTTCCAGCTTAAATAATTAAAAATCCCTCTAGCAAGCAAAAAAAGTGAGAATGCAAGCACCGTAACCGAAACGGTCCGCTGGCTACGCACACGGGCCCTTGCAGCAAAGCTCCTCCAGCACAGCACTCGAACTTCAGCTGCCAAGGCTTCCGGCGATATGCCCCACGGGGGGAAAATAAAACAGACGACTAAACACCATACTAAATAAATATAAATAAATATAAATAAATATAAATATAAATAAATATAAATATAAATATATATATATATATATATATATATTATTCAAAATGAAAAACGCCGGCATTCCAATTGCGACGAGAAGCAGAGAAGCAACGACTTTACAGGGTGTTCTACAGAACATGGGCCAAGATTCATGTAAAAACTCCGCATTGGGATTGAGCTACAGTCGCGGACGACATGCAAAAGCCCAGGCGAGCGCGTGGCTTAAATAAGGCCCCCGAATAAGAAAGGTAGCGACATCTCCCTCCTCCTCTGGTGCATACACCTGTTTTTTCTTCATTATTTTTTTTTCTTTTTTTTTTTTTTTTTAGCACTCGCGGGTCGACGGTAGCGCCGCCTGAATAGCTCTGAGACAGCAGGCGCATTTCGTATAACTGGAGTCAGAGCGCAGTGGAAGGCTGAAAGGCACGCATAGGCAGCGGCTAAAAGCGCACTGTCACGGTGCACCACAGTACCAGCCGCGACGAATGTGCTCGAAGAAAGACCATGAAAACCGTGACGCAGGCACGTATCCAGGGGGGGGGGGGGCATGGGGCCCGGCCTTCCCCCCCCCCCCCCCCCCCTTTCCCGAAATCTTCGATTTTCCTGGGACCTCCTCTCCCCCCTCCCCCTCATACAGCATTTTGTCATGGGCGGGCCCCTCGCGAAAGAAAATCCTGGCTACGTGCCTGCCGTGACGTTACGCTTTCGGCGTTGCTTGATTAGCGACAAGGACTCTTGGCGTCCACTGCGCTCGGACAGTTGGTCTGTCTGGCGCTCTGACAATTTGGGCCGTACAAAAATTCGTGTAAATAAACCAAGGAACGAAGTGCATTGAAACGTTTCACAAAGGTATTTTTAGGGGGGGGGGGGGTGCATTTCTCATACCCGAATTTCATGAGTATGCTTCAGGAAGAAAAATTGACCGCATCTCCACGTGGTGAATGATGTTGCTTGGGGCGAAGCTCTGGTGGTGCTTGTCTGCGTAGACGCCGAGCCGCAGCATGCCGAGCCTTTTCATTCATGTCAGTAGGAGAATGTGTGGTTTTCTTCTTTTTCTTTTTTTAAGCAGACAGATGGGATGGCATCTCTGAACTCCCTACTCTTTTTTTTTTCTTCTTTTTCTTTTTTCATAATTTTTTTCATCTTTTTTTTCCAATTTTTTTTTTTTGCCCTACACGAGCACGTGAGCATGTGCTCACGTGCTCGTGAGCACGTGATCTCACGAGCAGAAGCACGAGCACCCGACGCCGGCCTACGGCGGACGGACATACGGACATGGCTAGCCCCTAAGGAGCTTCGCCCCTAAAAAAAAAAATCAGAATGCGTTTACTAAGCTTCGGTTTCTTATAGACGGTTCCACTGATTACAAATAGCATAGTCCACACGTGCTAAATCGGTCCAGCCAACTCCCGCGCGCAACTGCGGCCAGCCAGAAAGTGCGCGTGCATAACACACAAACACAGCAATGAACGCGCCCTCAAACGCTTTTATGGAAAGGTGTATTCGCGGTGAGAAGCTCGCTAGGGGCGCTTCTGTTTTCCTCGCTGTGAGTAGTGCACGCGGTACACACGCGGTTATGTTTCAAATTTCATTGTGCATAGAAGCTTGCCATTGTAAGCGCTTGTACCAACAGAGGAAGTTGAAGTATCCTCACTCTGAGTTGTGAAAAAAATTCCACCAGGCGACGATACCCAAACTTCTCGTTGCGAATAGACCGATCTCACACGCCACCGCTGCCGCAATGCATCGAGATAACTTTAATCTTTCAGCACGTGCGACAACCCCGCTGGAGCTGTGCGCGTGTGGAGCACGAGACAGCACGAGCCCTCGAATGCACGGCCGTCTGCATCCTGTGAACTAAAGTTGCGGCGGCGTCAAGTATGCGCCGAACAGTTAGTGAAATCGGTCTACTGGCTAGATGCAGCAAATAGGGAACAGAAACCTCGGCGGCAGACTTGTACGTAATCCGTTACAAGTAACGAAATTACTTGTAATCCCTTACATTTATCAGTAATTTTGTAACGGATTAATTACATATTTTCTAGAGTAATTTAAAAGTAATTTCCTTACATTTTTCGCGTAACGGATTCCTTGTAATCCGTTACATTTTTTTTCAGGACCAACCCCCCCCCCCCCCCCCCTTTATAAATTTTTTTTTTTTTTTTTTTTTTTTTTTTTTTTTTTTTTTTTTTGGGGGGGGGGGGGGGGGGGGTTAAGTCGAGCGCAGTGACACTGTCAAGCGAATTGCTCAGCGCAAAGGGAGGCTTGGCACTCTTCAGTTCCGCAAAGCCTTTTTTTTGCAACAGCAAGCCCCTGAATCTATTTTTTTTTAGATGCGGAGCATCTCTTGCTCAGGTCTATGTCCCGCGGCGTCGTAGTCCGCACTCACACTACGCATGCGCAACTCTCCTCCTTCCCTCTCTCCAACAGCTGCGCGTTACTCTCTCCGCTCTCTCTCTCTACCAGCTGCGTGCACTTCGCGTGCGTTCGCTTCTACTCACACCGCGCGCGCATGCGCAACTCTCCTTCTCTAGTCTCCTCTCCTTCAAGTGTGAATATAAGCAGCGGTAGCTCGCTGCGCGCGTTCAGTTCAGCGCTGTTGACTCCCCTTCACTCCGTTCTTCCGATGAAGTGTGATGGAAGCAACAGTCCCGTCAGTTAGTGGGTTGGCGCAAGCAAGCGTCAGCACCACCCCACAAACTAACAGCAACGCTACGTCCACTGAAGACAAAGCCGCATCTAAAAAAATTACACCATCTTCCCGAGGGGAACCATGGGGTGATGCGGAGCATCGCGGAGTTTCCAACAACGTTCACGCGATGTGTGGTAACCAACGCAAGTTAACAACGTAATAACACGCAAGTTAACAACGTTACTAACAACGTTACTAACACCGTTAATAACACCGTTAATAACGATCCGCGATGCTCCGCATCACCCCATGGTTCCCCTCGGGAAGATGGTGTAATTTTTATACCCTAACAACAATGTCGAAAAATCAAATTGAACATTTCTAGAAAAAGAAAGAAGGGAGGGGCGCGGGGGGAGGGGGGGGGGGGGGCAAGTTATATCCGCTTTTTTTAGTTCCTTTGTTTTTTCTTTGCGATCGAAGGTGGGGAGGGGACACCAAGTGATTGTATGCCTCTTTGAGAAGCTCGAGGCGGTAAGTGCACAGACAGGAAATAACAATGTCCTTCTCGGTTATAGTGACTAAGACCATTTTCATAATGTCACAACACGAGACATCGCTCCGTCTACCCTAAAATTCACTAAAAGAAATGTAATAATATGTGAAGGTGTTATTGCCACAAGCATGCATGCTCGTTTGTTGCTGCACACTTATCATCTTCTCTTTGAAAACAGGATGCATTTTTTTTTTTGTTTCTTTCACCTTATTTGTCCCTGTTTGAAAAGCTAGAAACTTTTTTTGTAGTCCAACTTCTAGGGTTGGCCCTCTTTATTTGTGAATTCGAAAATGGTAATAGTCTTCCTTTCTTCTTCTTCCTGTACTGACCCCAGCAGGACGCAACTTATCCCAAGCAGATATTTTTACAAATAAGACATAATGGTGGCTGAGGTAACTTGATATTCTGGCTTGAGGAGAGAGTGAAACTCGTGAGTGGGGCCATAGCGCGGCTTACTTAGTACTCTGCCCTTCACTGCCCGTGGCATCAGCGGACGTCTATCTAGAGAACACCGGAGTAAACTGCAGTCGGTTCGTGCTCCGTGCTTTTTTGAACAGCACCAAGAAAGGTACACACGGCAAACGTGCGTTCATATTCGCTTGTTTTAACCGCCGTCCAAATTAATTGTTGTTATGAGTGTCCTTTTTTTTTATTAGTTATATTTATATATTGGAAACTTTTTTTTTTTTTATTCACCAACGTCTCAACTGAGGCTCGACCTATTCAGAACCAAAGGAAGAATAATATCGAGCCAAACCTTATTTAATTTTGAATTATCACCTTACTGTTACAACTATGTTTTGCTATTGTCTGTCAATATATGCCGGTATAGTAAGATGGACATAATTCTTATTTTAGTTTTGGCTAGATGTATGATGACTTCTACAGCTTCGCGATTTCGACAATGAAGAATTTTAGTAGATCGTCCCAATGAGTCCGATAACGATACCCGATACTCCGCCGCCGCCTTTGCGCATTCATCATATCGTTATCGGGGGTATCGGAGGTATCGGAACAATCTACTAAAACTCTCGAATATCATGCAACGAGGAAGCTTTGCTCTATCTTCGGGGTAAATAGTACTTCCATTGCTTCGCTGAAGAAGCTCAATGCAGAGCATAAAGCATTCTTGAGGCACAATATGGCACTCCCATGGAGTGCTTCAGTTCAAAGAGTGTTCAGCGTAGCAGTCGACATATTAAGTAAGAAATAACGCTAAATGTCTGACGAGACTTTCGAGAGTCAGCTCGCGCTCAAAATACTCAAGGTCATTAAATGAAATAGGTTGCAACAATAAGAACTTGAATAACCCTCTTCCCTTTGTTTCTTACTTGAGGGCAATAATGTTGAAAGTAACGCCACGAAAGTAACGGATTACTTTTTGGGGTAACGGTCAATTACTTTAATTGGAGGGTAATTGTAATTGTAATTAATTAGATTTCAGCCTCGAGTAATTGTAAATGTAATTCCTTACTTTTTTTCAGTAACGTGTACAAGTCTGCTCGGCGGTCCGTTGATTTTTTTTTTTAAAGAAAAGGGGGGGGGGGGGGGTAAAATGCGGGCGCTTTATCCCCTTACCGCATGGTGGGCCATATAAGTCACACACAAGTAAATAACATAAAATATTGCTACAGTGATTTTTGCCGAAACTGCATGAGGACACTGCAGATATGGCACATCGTTTCCCATCCAATGCCAAGCGAAGAGACGCCCCGTTTTGGCCGGAAGTCCTCGCTTTAGAGGAGGTGCATTTCTGCCGTCCCGTCATGTTATCTTAATAAAGCCTCACGCCCCGTTTGCGTGGGAACATGCGAAAGTTGCGAAATGAATGCGTGCTAAGCGAGTGGAAGAAATCTAAAAGAATACAGAATACATTTTATAAAAGTAAACATACTATCAAAGTGTTTCCTCCCGTAGAGTACATTCAGAGCTCTTTCTGCGGTTCCATATCTGAATATGTCCTGTTCGCACAGACGTTTGTGCCAGTGGCGTAGCCAAGAATTATTTTCAGGGGACAAAATACATGCGTATATTATAGACGCTTTACACACGCGCCTGATTACAACCGCCATTGCTGACCTTCTCTCGTCTTACCGAGATTCTGAGCCACCAGAGAGGGCGTTGAAGAGCCTCCACAAAAGCCTATGGCTGAGGAGAAGGACACAGTAGTATCTAAAATGGTAATAACCTATACTCGCGGTCAGCTTTCTGTGGCAATCCGAAGAGAGGAGGAAAGCGCGTCTGCAGCGGTTGGCGCACCCTCTCCCCTAGCATTAACTGCATTGCCACAGAAAGTTCACCGCGAGTATAGCTGTCCTGCTGCGGTAATGATGAAGTGATGTAAACAGAATAGGAGGAAACATACACTGAAGGTCGGTTATGGCGGCGCCCCATGCACAACCGGCTGGATTTCGAGAAAGGGGGGGGGGGGGGGGGGGGGGGGGGCTGATGTGCTTTGTGCGGGGCACTTTTCTATATTACTGTATTTGACATGCTTCGGTTTTGTTTAAAAATTAAGAAAGATGCTTTTGTACTTAAAGGGGTCATGAAACGATTTTCCTACTTCTTCCTCCTTAGCTTTAATCCTCAACTCAAATGCGAATTGTGAAATCACGTGGTCGTGACATTCCTTCGGCACCGGTGCGATGACTCCTAGCTTCCACCGTGCTTTTTATGCACACCATAGAACTCGTCATTCCCCAGTGACAATAAGTTCCGTCAGGGCACTCATTGGCCACGAACGCGAATCCAAATATTCGTCGACGGATTGATTGTTGACGAGCGCATACGTCCGAGTGACGCAGTTCTCGTGTCCAATGCGTGAGCTGGGCTCTGCTGACATCAGTTTGGCGCCGGTGACGCGCTTTTGGAACCGCGGATGTATCATAGTGAAAAGGCGAAGAGCTTTCGAAGGAAAGAAGGTACAAAATAGTCCGCTATATTTTCAAATGTTCGTACCGAAAAGCTGGCTTTTGACTTTCTAGCCTCTTTCTTTTGGCCAACTAAACGATATGCGATTAGTAAAGTCCTAATTTAAAATCATTCATCCCAACCCAAAATTCGTTTCATGGCCCCTTTAACTAAACGAAGAACTTAGGGAAAAACGTTTCCATTAATCATACAGAAAACTAAATAGTAGCAAAACTTGCTTTTTTTTTTCGGCCCCGCTTTTTGCTTTTGTTTTGAACATCTATAGGACACATGGTCGTAGCATATGCCAGTGGCGCTGTGAAAGTCTTCAAACGACGTGATTTCGCGCCTTTTGTTTTTGTCTTTGTTTCGGCATGGCGGGCTCTGACAGTCTGCATTCGCCACTTAATAACCAAAAACACAGCTTCGCGTTTTTTTTTTTTTTTTTTTTTTAAGACGTATTTGTTTTGGCTTAGTATGACGAGGGGCTACACATCAGCGATGAGAACGCATTAAAAAATTAATTAGTGAAGTTTAGTTAATTTTCCCCACTCCGGAGTGTAGTTCACCGCGGAAGACAACATCATCTCAAAGAAATCGTTTCTTTACTTCAAGTGCCCTTTGTTAAATTTGTCCAAATCTAAAAACCTGTTTATAGAAAGTAATAGTGCACTGCGGGACAAAACCAAAGCGAGGGAAGCACTTGCAAAAAAACAGGGATGTTTCTGTGGTGCTTCGCTGGAGACTACGTCGAAATGACATAGCATCTGAGGAGGAGGGGGGTCATAAGAGCGTCACGCTGTTACTTGCCGCGATCCTGGCGGTGAGACAGCAGCAGAGCCGGATATGCCAGGCGCCTGTTCTGCTGCAGGTGGCTATGCAGCAGACAATCGATGGACGCCATAGCAGACACGAACGCGCGACAACGGCGACTCTCGCGTCCGCTCGCCTTTCTCGCCAGCATTTCTACGACACACCGCCAGGATCGCGACATCCGACAGCATGACACACCGGCTCCTATGACGCAATTTGATCCTACTTCGGGACCACGTTCGATGCATGGGCGGGATAGGACGGCAGACGCACCAGGCGGAGACGCCTTCTAGAGCATCGTACTTGTACTGACCTAATCAGGCATGAGACGGGGGCGGCAGGCTTCAAGTTTTCAGGCACCGTGCAAACTAAAATAGCAGTGCCACAATTGAAATTACCGTCTCCAGGAAGAAAAAAAAAAAAAAAAAAAAGATTGCAAAGTAAAAAAAGGAAAAAAAAACAACACGAAAACGTAAGTTAGTGTGACTCGATGTTGGCACAGCGAGCGTAATTAAAGGGACACTGAACCGAAATGTGAAGTTTGAAAAATAATGCCCGAGCGAGCTTCCCAGGTTCGTACAGTACCCAAATATGTGTTTTAATACAGATCAGGGGTCTCCAAACTTTTTGGCTAAGGGGCCGGATTAGTGATCTGTCGCAGTCTCACAAACCGAAAAAGAAAGGGAAGAACTAAATAAACAAACATGGATAAGCATTTCAACACAAAAATTATTGTTAGAGTAAGTATTAAAAACAGCAACCTAAGATGGATGAATGCGTAAACTTGAATAGTTCAGTTTGGAATTTTATATTTAGCTAATTATGACCTTACATGAAAATTGTGACCAAGATAATTCACTAGGCATGAATCAAAGCGCATGAGAAGTTTGTCAGATTCGCCCAGTGCGAAATACTTATGAGAAATATAAAACTAATGCTGACAATACGTAGTAGTTGGGACAAAGGACATTAAGCACAATGTGCACGAGAACGCAAACAAACTTTAACAAAGTTACAGACACATGAAGCAGGGGACTAAAAATGGCGACGCTGGTGACAATGTTCAATTAATATTATGGCGAGAGGAACCGCGTTAAGACCCGTTCACACTCTTGCAACCGAGTACGACCGAGAGAAACTAGACCTGTTGAAACCTCTTTTTCTTAGGACGAGAGAACACACTGGCACTCTGGCGCCATCTATGCGGTGACCCTGGAACTGCGTTTCACAAGAGCGAAGGTTTTGCGGGATTTCCGAGGCCAAATGTGCGTAATACCTGTGAGAAAGGCTCGTTTATAACGTTGACTAAGTTTTTTCGAGCCAAGAAAGAAACGATAAAGGCGTGTTCACACATTTGCAACCGAGTAGGACTGGCTGATACAAGACCGGTTTTTAAGCCTCTTGCGACGGCTTAGGCCCAGCTCCGCAGCAGCGCATCCGGTCCTAAGCCGTCGCAAGAGGCTTAAAAACCGGTCTTGTATCAGCCAGTCCTACTCAGTCCTTAATGCGCGAGAGAAATAGAAAATATGCCGGACCGCCAAGTTTACACTGCTACCCAATAGATGGAGCCAGTGTGTCCTCTCGTTGTAAGAGATATTAAGAGGTTCGAAGGCACCCGGTTCTAAGAAGTCGCAAGTGTGCGAACGGGCCTTTACGATGCAGTTTCTCTCTTTCTTTTATATATTTTAGTTTGCGTATTTGGAGCGCGTCGCAAGCGCCGTTTCTTTGCCTGCACTTCTTTTTTCGCCGTTAGCAGCGGGTCTGCTGGAAGTGGGCCGCGGGCCCGGCTTCATTGGAAGGACCGCGGCCAGCCGCAGGCCGTGCTTTGGAGACCCCTGAGAAAGGTGGATCACGATCGGGTTATTGTATTTCTTTGAACGAAGTTCTCTGATCGCGCCGATCGGGCGAGCCGTCAACTGGAAGCAGACGGTGCGAACGACGCCTTCCGAGAGTATTCGCCCTTTTATGTTTGGCCACCAACTCAGTGGCGCCATCTATTGGGTAGCCCCGGCACACTTCCGATTCACGTATATTTCCTCATTTTTTACTCACCATTCCTTTATCATAAGAGTGAATTAAGTCTGACAGTGCAATAAGTGTCCATTTCCAGAAGATAGCGTGTATATTTGATTTCGAAAATACTGCGAAAGCCACCGTCTACTTCAAAGCCGGAAGTGGTTCGGGGCCATTTGCACACTGGTGCCACCACGTTTCAACTCACGCGGGAAAGAGCGAATAGAAGCAGACTTATGCTTACTTGCTCTCCCTCTCGTTCTTAGCTCTCCTGTACACTCACGGGACGCCATATTGATGGACGCTGTTCGCAGTGCGTGCCCACAACTATAGCTCCTATTTATCGTCTTCCAAGAACGATTCCGATTGTGTGGAGCGGACGTTTAACGTTCATTCGCGTGCATTCATAGCAGGTTGTGAGGCAATGATGCCTGGAACGCGTCTCCGACCGGTGCGTTTACTGCGTCCAAGAAAGTGGTTCCTCGATTTCCGCCTCATGACGTCATAGAAGTGTCATGCTGTTGCCGGTCGCGATCCTGGCGGCGTCCCAGCAGCGGTGGTGTATGTGGCAGACGCCTGTTCTGCTGTAGGTCGCTCTCCAGTGTTGCAGTCTACGGAAGCTTCAGCAGTCAGAAGTTGCGACGCCGTGATGACAGCGACACTCGTGTTCGCTCGTGCTTTTCGCCAGCATTTCTGCGACCAACCGCCAGGATCGTGACATGCAAACAGCATGACACTCCGGCTTCTGTGACGTCATTTGTTGCCACTTGGGGACCACGTTTGATGTATGGGCGGGATAAGACGCTAAACACACCAGTCGGAGACGCGCTCCAGGCACTGAAAGGATCGACGAGGGCTCCGCGAGTGGGTCGTTAGCACCAGAGGGACTTGGCTGGTAGGAAGGCGCTGGCGTAAGCACTTCCCGTGATGGGCGACCTCGAAAGACAGGCGTACTTTATGATGCGAGGTTTGGAACGCGCGTTTTCTGCCGAGAGAATCGGAGCGTGCGTTTCGGGCCGGGAGAACGCGGTGGTTCTGGCTGGCACCGCTTACATCGGTAGTCTTTCTCGCCCGCGTGTCGGGGATCACGGCAGAACGGCAACGTCAGACCGCGTCTGGCAGAATGAATGACGGGATGGCTCAGTTGGTCGGCGCTATCCACACCGGGGTCGGCTGTCTGACTCGACTGATGTAGTGTGCTTGCATCCGAACCCGCCTGAACTTCGGCCGTGAGATACATGCAGACGGCGGGGTCTCGCGCGAGAATGCAAGCAAATACCCGATGGTGAGAAAGTGAGCCGGTTGGTTGTGGCCTTTCGGCCAGTGGGAAACGCCTGTCCGACGACGCGCCGAGGATTCGCCGCTCCCCTTAAAAGGGGATGAACCGACGAGTGTGGAAACGTAGCAAGTGAGTTTAGTTTGTGCTGGAGCTCGACAGTCGACGCTCCGTAATCGAGTCAGGTCGTGGGATTCCGAGGGACTTTTGTCCCCGGAATCGGGACGTAATCCCACGAGCCAGCCAACTCCCGAGCTTGGATAAGCTAGTACCCGAGCACCTCCTTCCTAACCCCGTACAGGGGAAGTTACCTCTTCGCGATATTGTTTCTCGTTATATTTTCATTCGCTACCAAAGTATTAAATTGTTTATTGAAAAGTAACTACCAAGTTCAACTGAATTAGTCGTCGACGGCCAAGGGAAGCTACTTCGTCTCCGTCAAGACCCACCCAGCTTTCCACAACGAAGTTCGTCACCCAATCCGGACCTGATAACCCGGACGGCGCAAGGTGACCCAGCAAAGAACCCCTACTGGCACCATAGTGAAGCCAAAGCTAAGGAACCTTGAGCACCGATCAAAGCTGTGTGTTCGCGTCTTCTGAAATGCAAGAAAGTCCTCGAGCATCGTTAAGAGCACGCGCTGCGACGACGACGACGACGACGACGCGGACGAGTGGCAGGTATTGGCGACCTGCGCGACCGAAAGCGTCGCTGTGGTCGGCCTTCCACCGTTTCACGATTGGCCGAACGCTGACTATGACCTCAGAAAAGGATTTATCATCGACGGAAATAAGAGGAATGGGGGAACTTTAATTTTGACGGTGTTGGCAGTGTTCCTTTGAGAGCGCAATGATTTCAAGCTTCCGCCATGCTATTTACAAACACCATCGAACTTGTTTTTTGCAAGGTAATGACGTCACAAGGGGGAACCATAGGAGAGCGCCACCAAAACATCTCGCCGCTAATACGGCAGCACCTCGTCCTTGGTACGTGCCCGAGTTCCTCATCAGATGGCACTTCGCTGCGGCTCCTGCTGCTGCTGTTGCCGCACGTCGCCATAGCACCACTGAGGTCCGAGCTCGAGGTAGAGCAGGTACAATCACGCTTGACGAGCACGGAACGAGCCGAGGTAGCGAAATACCGGACGGACTGGTGACTAGCGGCTATACCCACTGTAACGGGTAAAGCCTGTAACGGGCGGCAGCTTGCGCCGCCTAGCCTAGATCGGGCAGAGCGCCTGCCCAAGCTGGCCTGCCTGGCCGGGCAAGTCACGTGACGTTACGAAGTGAGCTTCCAAAAACGCTCACCAGAATTGGTTGGTTGCCTATAATACTTATATTATGATTTTATACATTTTGGACACGACCAAGCTCAAGAAAACGCAACTTATGACTAATTGGTGTGCCATAAATGCCATTACGACCAACAATTTCCACCCAAAATATCCGTTTTGTATCCCTTTAAGGTTAATTTTTCGCAGGAGCTCGCTGGGTACCTTAAAGGGGCCATGAAACGAATTTCGGGCTGGAATAAATGATTTTAAATTGGAACTTTACTAATCGAATATCGTTAAGTTGACCAAAAGAAAGAGGGTAGAAAGTCAAAAGCCAGCTTTTCGGTACGAACATTTGAAAATATAGCGGACTATTTCGTACCTTCTTTCCTTCGAAAGCTCTCCGCCTTTTCACTGTGATACATCCGCGGTTCCCAAAGTGCGTCAGCGGTGCCAACCTGATGTCAGCCGAGCCCAGGTCACGCATTAGACACGAGAACTGCGTCACTCGGACGTATGCGCTCGTCAACAATCAATCCGTCGACGAATATTCGGATTCGCGTTCGTGGCCAATGAGTGCCCTGACGGAACTTATTGTCACTGGGGAATGACAAGTTCTATGGTGTGCATAAAAAGCACAGTGGAAGCTAGGCGTCATCGCACCCGTGCCGAAGAATGTCACGACGACGTGATTTCACAATTCGCATTTGAGTTGAGGATTAAAGCTAAGTAGGAAGAAGTAGGAAAATCGTTTCATGACCCCTTTAAAGTTGACGAGGACTTTGCCTGAAGCCGCAGTTCAAACTTGAGTCTCAGAATAGTCACGAGGAGATCCAGCTAAAGCTCATCTAGTCGCTGAACTCTGTTTTAAATATAAAAAAAAAAAAAAAAAAGATTGTTCAGAGAACCTTCTGCGAGGCGGGAAAAATGACATGCATCAGAGACATTTGTACGCATCCGCTCCGTGCCAGTTTAGGCATGTTGTCTAGTCTGAAGCATATTAGCGACCCGCAAAATCTAAATTCAAAATTGGAAAAAAAAAAGAAAAAAGAAGAATATAGCCCACATTTGCATTGCGGGACAACGCCACCTCCCTGTAGCCTCGGCACATTTAAAATGTTTCTCTCAGGATACCCAATGTTTTTCACATTTCCAATGATTTGCACACGATGAAGGTCCCCCGCCCAAGGTTCCCCGATTGCTCACGCCCATGAAAACACAGCGCGGAAAGGAATCTGCAACAGAAATGTTATAGCTGTGTCAAGCCGACCCTCACGCCTTCGTTGATCGCCTAATCGCCATGGATGAGAGTTGGGTGTGCCGTTACGACCCCAAGACGAAGAAACAAAGCGAAGTCAAAACAACACCCCCCCCCCCCCCCCCCCCAAAAAAAAAAAAAAAAAAAAAAAAAAAAAAAAGTTGAGGGCGGAGTCATTATTAGGGAAGGTGATGATTATCTGTTTTCGGGACTGCAATATTGTGGTCCTGGCAGAATAAGCCCGTAAGGGCCAAACAGCCACGTGGAAATATATCTAGGAGCTCCCGCCTAGGTTACCTATTAAGTGTCGCGGGAAGCTGACCAAAGGAGTGTTTGCTCCAGCACAACGCACCGGTGAAGCATGCGGCTGCTTAACGACGGCGAGATCTCGCCGGGACAGCACGGAGCGACGCGAGCCGACGCTAAAAGCCTGTCCAAACAGGACGCTTTGAATGGTGTGGTTGGGCCTTAAGGTGAAACCCCACCCTCCCTTAGTGTGATTCTTGAACAAGAGATGTCGCTCGCATCGTCATCCAGACCTAGACATGAGCAGATAAAGTCGTGTATGATGGCGCTTCGATAGAGTGTGCATTTTGCCTTCTCTTTGATTTTGTCATCCCTGGTCATTGTTTAGTTTCACCAAACTTGATGTTTCTACGAAGTGCGATCCGGTTTGTTTGCGGTGTCATGCAGACGGAGGATTTGATAACCGACGGCACTGTGCGCCCAAGAGCGTCGCTTTTTGTTTTCATACTCTTTTTGTGTTTTGTATTTACTGCCTTTTTAATGCTTCGATCATCATCTTAAAAGCCTCTATGAAAAAAAAAAAAGCTTTATTTTTGGCAATGACGCGTCGCGCTTTGTTTTCCTCGGTGAATCAGCCTGGAAATAAATTACGTGCCCCAGCGAGGAGCGTTGCTTTGCCGAACGTCGATAGACTACGTCGGCCCTCATGCAGCGGAAGCATCCGTCCAATTGAGATAGAAAGAAAGCTACAACAAAAGCGTCAGGAACTCGTCAAAAAGAGCGAAACGCCCCACTGCCCTATCTTTGGTGGTGTGGTAGTAAAGAGAAAATCATTTTACAATACATCTGTTGTAGCTTTTTTTTTTTTTTTTTACTGCAGTCCTGGTTTGTGCTTACTATTACTTTTTATTATTACACCGCCAGTTGTTTAAACTTTCAAATGACAGATTCCCAATTTTCTTTTTGATCTATAATACGCCAATAATTAGCACAAAAAGCATTTATTTTTATTGTTTTGTCGGGAGCCTGGTTCCAGGCTTCTTAGCTGTTTATTTTTACAAAACATGGAGGATGTGGAACACCTATCGACATGGAGGTTTTATAGTACCATTTTGTGGTCCAAACCTACTCCACAATAGCTCCCAGTACACCTTTTTAGCGAGAAAAAGAGTACGTTCAGTGCTATATTTTTTCTGTTTCTCCAATGTTCAGTTTGGTAAATGCATTAAAGTGCTCGAGGAGCTGTCGCATACTATACACATAGCAAATAAAAAGAAACAATCACAAAATAACTCAGGGACACTATATTATTTGGCGTGATTTGATTACCTGTACGCGGGTCGTCAAAGATAAAAAAATAACGTTGGATTACAAATTTGTGTTTTGCGGTTAACTATTGAGCGTGTATTTGACAGTGTACCTGTTGTTGTTTTTTGTATTTTTGTGGACTTACTAGGGGTTCGCACATAACAAACAGTACATAAAAATGAATGGCGACGTTAGGAAAATTTGTTTACACATTTCGCGCAACCGCTGTAGAGGTGCGCGGCGTCAGTTCTTCGTTTTACGCTAGCTTTGAGCGCAGCTAAGCTCAAGGACACGAAGTCAAAGCTGTGGAAGGTACTGACAGAATATGTGGTGTGTAGTCTTGGTTTCCACTTCTCAGGAGTCAGGGCGAAGAGGTTAAAAATCCGCAGACAACATCTAAAGGGAGGCGCCGCCGTCCCCTTACTATGGCGACACAGACGGCCCAAATGAAGCAGGAGAGAACTCATAAGTGTACAGTAGGGCATGGGCATACCCTCTGTAGCACTTTGAATAACCATCGAATACGTATGCTTGAACGTATCTTGCGCGATGGGCTAAACCTCAAGCTGCAGACTGTCGGGTGCCATCATGAGCCAATTCAAAATACACGTGTTATATTGTTTCGTGAATACGCAGGTGGTTTCTAACGAGCTCGTGGTTGGACCCGGCGGGCCGTAGCCTGGTAGCCGTGTTGTACATCGCTGGGGTAGACAAACTATAAATGTAATATTTAGCTCCACAATGAGGTCATCAAACAATTTGCGAGAGCCGCAGATGGCGACGTTCAGTCGGCCTCGTCTTTCCATGCAAACGTCACAACCTTGATAGCGTTTGTTATACGTCACGCGCGGCACTTGACCAATCGCCACAGGCGACAATCTCGCTGATCATCTAGCCGATGGAGGTGTTAGCCCCAGATGTCTATTGAACCGCGGCAACTAACGGAAAACGTTGATAGTTTTATATTCCCATCAACAGCAAAAAAGACACTGCCACAAGCTTGCCGCTTCAGCAGCGAAAGCAATCTCTACAGATCTGGGGAGGTAAGATGTGCTGCAATGTTGGAAAGTATGTGCGTCCTCCTCGGACGAAGGCAACGTAATAATTTGAAAGAACCTATGGTGGGAGAATGTAGAGTAGAGTACTGCACGGGCCCGGCCTGCCCGAAAGCTCAAGCCCCGATCGACCTGCGGGCAGGGGCCGGGTCGCGAAGAGTATGTATCTCTCAAGCCCGGGCCGGGCTCAGGATTGTTACAAAAATATTTCGGGCCAGCCAAGCCGGGGCCAGCCAAGCCAACCAATCCATGTCGGGCGCGGAAACGTTTTAAAATATTCAAAAGACGACTCGGCCCTCTTTTATATCGCCCCTGTCAGGTTGGGGAGGAAAACTGAATCGGGATCACGTCTGCAAAACTGGCGGTATGGGCCGGGCTCCTAATCAGATTTTAAAAACCTGTCGGACCCGGGCCGGGCTCGGGCTCACATTTTAAGAACATTTGTAGCCCAGGCCGGGCTCGGGCCGTGTACCCACCCGGCCGGGTCAACCGGACCTGGGAATTCCGGCCCGTGCAGTGCTCTAGTGTAGAGTTTGTTGCATGCTGCTCATTCCAGCAGTTGTTTACCAGAACGGCCACCCGGAAATGCAACGGTTTCCGACCATTGAGAGGTTTTCAACACTCAGACAAAGGTATTCTTATTCACTGACAACCAAACGATGATCAGAATGCGTTTTAATTCCCACAATCGTCACTGTATTTCGAATAATTATAATTTTAGATTGTTGAAATTGAGCGTGTTCAAATTTTTTAATACTATATTGGCAAAGAATGCCACTGCCCGTGTATTTTGGGGCGCACCATACCTCAAAGATGGTAAAGAGAATATTCGCACTGCGGAACCCAGGGATCTCCGGCTCGATCTCTGCACGTGCCCCTTTCAATCTCGATGAGCATCGTACCGGCCTGTGGTCTTGTAACACTACTGTGTGATGCTTGTAAAATGCCACAGGCTGGGTTTCACAGTGTACCGGCTAAATATTTCACCTACAGCGCTAACCATGCCACAATAAATGGGGAGCCCGACCTCACGGCTGTGGTGTAGTGCCTAATTTGCTTTTGGTTTGTTTTCTAAGCTCGTCTATCTAAAAAAGGAGAGACCATGTAGCTTTCGATGAGACAAAAAAACTTTATCCGTAGTTTTTATTTATTCAATATAGCATGACTTTTTTTTTTATTTCACAGATAAACACGACGTGAGATCGCGTGCAAGTCCGAATGATGAGAGAATACACGTTTTTTTTTTTTTGTTAGCTCGATGTAACGATGCTAAAATTTATATTAACATATTTTGCTAATGTTTCGTTTCTATTTCACAGCTCCGTGTCAAATCGAACAACCTGTTCTGAACCAGGGCCAACGCCATCATCAAGCTCATCAACCTCGAGTCTACTCAATCTGCCCAACATCATCGCCAAAAATCCAAGCTATGGAAACTCCATCTGTATCTCAAATAATAAGCTACCATACACAGTTCAGGTTTGCACTCTTCCACTCAAGTCGAAGGTAGAAGAATAGTTTCGGTTGGGTATTTCATTACCAAAATCCATAAACTTGAACGCCATGATTGCCCGAAGGATACGCGTGGCACATTTCGATTTGTACATGAGCTAAGGCAGGCCCTATGCTCTTGGTTTACGTTTGTGTGCACGCACTGCAATGAAGAACGGATCATTTCAACTAAGCACTCGAAGTAAACCAACATCAACGAGGCAGCTGCTATGGGCCCGTTATGCACCGGAAATGGATTCAGCTCAATAGAAAAAAATATTGTTTCTCCTGAACATTCCTTGCATGTCGCCGACAGCATTCAGCAAATATGAAGAGAGCGTAAGGCTGAAGTTAGAAGACATTTTGCTTTCTGAAATGGTCACGGCTGGAAAAGAAGAGCACAGAATGGTGTGCAAATCCGGAGACTACACTGAGGATGATTTGCCGTACATAACTGTCGTCGTCGATGCTGGATAGGCCCACCGCAGTTAGGGCCACCGATACACGTCAAGCTCAGGTGTTGCTGTCATCATTGGCTCAAAACAAATAAAATCCTATACGTCTTTGTTTGTAACAAGCATTGCAGTACTTGCAATTTCTACATGAGCAAGAACGAGACTCCACGCAATCATGCCTGCTTCAAAAGTGGGACGGGCCTTCAACTGCAATGGAGTCTGATATCATCGCCGAAGGATTTTGAGAAAGCAGCGAGATGCATGGCCTAAATACAAAAGAGTTGCGGGGATGAAGATTCCAATGTCGAAAAGGCTCTCAAAACCAGTGCTGAATATGGAAGGATGACAACAAAGGTAGCTTGCATTAACCACGCCATTAAAAACTACAGCAAGTCACACTCTGGCATTAGGAGCTTAGGAGGAAGTCACGCAAAGCATTTGAAAAATGTTAAAATATAAAGATTGACAGCCGCGGCAAAGGGAGCTATCTCTGCAACCCATGCGCTCAAGCAGACACCTCAAGAGCTCGCGAGCAATCTGCGAAATGGACCAAGATATGTATTTGGAACGCATGACAACTGCTCCCCTTACTACTGTCAACAGCATCAGCAGCAAGCATCAACCACATTTGAAGATTTACCGTACACGCTACAAAGAGACCTGATGAGGACTGCAAATAATCTCACCGACAAAGCTTCTTCGCTGACTGAGAAATTTACAAGTAATTTGGCGGAAAACTACACGTCTGTAGTCTCCAACTTTTCTGGCGGAAGAGTAGGTGCTGCGTTCTCGTAGTATCGACGTCAGGCGACACCCATAGAGAAGTTGTCCAGCGTGATGAGAAATTCTGGAATTAACACATGCTTCTACGCCCGTTGCGGCTTCCCTTTCTAATGGAAAAGCTGCAGATGCACTGCGGAACGTACGGGCGTATGCGCCTGCCTCCACATGACACATAGAATACCTTTGCCGAGGACAAATTACGGTACACAAATATTGGCATATTTAATACCTGATATACTAATCAAACATCCAAACATTCAAGAAATTATTCCAAACTCTGGGTCTAATTACAGGTATAACTATTTATTCAAAAAGTACCTTCCATTATGAGCAACAAAATACATATTTAAACATATATGTGTAATAAATTAAACCACTTTTTTGTATGCCTGTTATAATTCTATTGTTTATAAATGCCTTCTCTTTGCCATATATTCAACTACCTCAACGATGTTGTAACTACTGTATAAAAATTGTGTACTTTTTCTTTCCTATTCACTGTTTATTGTTGGTAATTTGTGTGTGTTTTTTCGTGAAGAGCTGAGCATTGTTAATCGGCAACGGGGCCACGTTGGGCAGAGCATATCTGCCTTTTGCCCGCCCTGTTATCGGAGACTGCAAGGTCTGAATAAACAAATACACAAACAAACATGCAGCGTCACGCTTGTTGTTCTGATATCGCTAGCCCGCGCTCCGCGCAAACCTTCAGGCGTCTGACAACCAGACCTTGGCGGTTATTTTGGTCTTACATGTAGCGCTCCAGACGGTGCACGTCGACAAACACGATTAAAAACCATTCCTGATCAGCTGGCGCCATCTGTGTTTGTTATCACGAAACTCTGGCTTGTCGTAACTGAATGGGAAAAGTTTGATGCCCTATAATGAAGTAAGCGTGCAACCTATCCATATAAAATTTTCATACAATGCAATATCAGGAAACGCTTCGCACTTTAATGTCTCAAAATTTGCTTTCGTTCACACACATACGTTTTTATAAAGCAGAAAAGTAATGCTATTTTTAAATTTATTTTTTATTTTGAAACCTGAAGTGTTTATTTAGTTATATATATAATTTTTGTGATTGTAATGTTCCATAGTCTAGACATATAACGTTTCGTACGAATTGAATAACTGTAGCTCAAGAAAATAAACGTTACATTTTGAAAGCGAGGTCAACTAAATTATGAATGGAAAAAAGGCTGCTAAGGATAGCCCTATTTTCTAGACATTGAATTGTTAAGGGATGGCAGCTCTTTAATTTGGTATAAGGGATATAATTCTGCATAGCATACATAAAAAAGTTTAAATCTCTCAAAAATAAGCATATTGCCTTGATCGGTGGGGTTGCACCTTAAAGCCGCACTCACACTGCTCGTACATCATACAAAAGACACGGTGTTCGCTGTGCACATGACGATCTGCGGACAGGCCTCACGCATGTTCGAGACACGTTTGCTTTGTACCTACACATCTCCGCAGACAGCTTTTCTACGACCAGTGTCATACAAGGAAGATCAGACGGTGTCCGCAGACGTTTTTGTATGCCGTATTAGCCGTGCGACCGCGACCTAAAGCATCACGGGGCTTTATAGCCACGCCAATGTGCTGGTTAGAATTTATCCAGCGCAGGCGTGTTCGGGTCCTACGAAACTCGGGGACAAGATTCTGAAGCAACGCACTCAACGCCATGGGCACCCACCCGGCCGTGGAACTCGCGCAGCTAAAGTGGATCAAAGCCATGCACGCGCATTCCTCACTTCTGAAATGTCACAGAAATACCCAGCGATACCAAGCATAGACAGCTTTCTAACACTTCGAACAGTTGGTGCCGTTCGCTTGGCTGAAGATACGAGCCGGAACTTGACGAGTAATCCATTTCCTTCACTGCACTCTCCCAATTTATCGCGCATCTGAACACCTCGTGTGTGCCGTGTTTAGATGTAGCGGAAACAATGAGCAGAGGCTTCTGGGTTGTCTCATTAGTCCACGTGGAAATGAGTAATTAGCCCGAGTCTGGCGCCAAGGGTCCGCGGGTGGGGCAACCAGCGCCACGTTGTCGCGCCGATGTTCATGCGCGGCTGCTTCATTAGGGCGCCCCTTTCCCTCCTGGCCGCGCCTGCGCGACCAGCGACTCGGGAACCGAGTCGGGTGTCTCGATTAGCCGCAGCTGCTCGCCGTGTGCGCAGCAAGACGACTGCTCGTCTCGGCGCCGCGGTGTCTTTGTCCTTCGGGATGAGCCAAGATGAGTTCCAACGTACCAGACATGTTCCAGCAAGCTTCTCTGTTCTCCCCAAAAAGCTTATCTCAAGTTAGACACAAAAACAATAAAACAAATATATGTCTTGGAGTTAACACTTATTAACATCACTGTTACATATCGGGAAAAAAAATGACTATAACGGATTTGTTTACACTCATTTTTTCTTCGTTGGCGTATTGAGATTGCCTTCCGAGGGATATATATAGGTGCTATTGTTACACGCTGTATGAAAATTTAGCCAAGATTGTACGACTGCTAGCCTCGTGTCTTTAATGTACACCACGCAGTAGTGATTCACGACCGCAAGCGCTAGCGATTCACGACGGCACGCACTGGTGATACACGAACGCACGCAGTAGTGACACACGACCGCATTCAGATCAAAGCCCATTCAGATCAAAACGGGCAGGTGTGGGGATCGAATCCAGCACCCCTGCAGGTTACAGCTTTGAGGAAAAGCGGAGTACTGTGCTCCAGATTTGACCGGAGATAAAGACGAATACGCGACCTGCCTAATACTAGTGATACGGTTGGTTCACATTCTGGAGTAGTCAAAAGTCCAATTTGAAGCATTCGCGGCAGCCATTCAGTGCTTTCGGAGGAGATGCTGGCGCAGCGAACGAACTGGAACATGCGCGATTCGTCGACTCAATGACGCTCGTTCCGCGAGTGTCGCTTCCCCTTAGTGCACCCGTACCGCGGTGGAAGCGTACTTCCAGGGGATGAAGCGCGCACATCTGGGGAAAATCAAATTTGGGGGCGAAGCACCGCGCAGTCAACATCGATAAAACGAGAAATCGGTAAAACGTTCAGCGTTCCGCTATTTGATTCCAAGTCCCAATCGAATACTACTGCCATCCGAATCAGTATTCGAAAGTTCCGAGTATTCGTACTAATTAGAGCGGCAAAAGGGCGGTCCGAATGATCAGCTTAGCCTCGGAGAAGCATTGTGGCGCAACGCTGTACAACTGGCACAGCATTCACATCTCCGCACTACAACACATCTGAATGGACACGCAATGCTGAATCGGAGGGAGGAGAGGAGGGGGCGTACCCCTCAGAATTAAAAAGCAAAGGGCGACAACTGTTTGAAACTCCGACTTAAAAACAAAACAAACATACTGACGCTACCCGTAACATGAAGCACTGCAAGAGCTTAGGCGTTACGTTGGAGTCACTAAGGTGTCATTTCGGAGCAGATGGATTGAATGAAGGGTAAAGCTCATGAGCGATGAAAACGGGCGCCGTGGCAGCATGAGCGATGAAAACGGGCGCCGCGAGGCAACGCGCGGCTGTACCCATAGCAACCGGTGCAGGCGTCCCTGGGACGTGCCTCTCCGTCTCCGATCTGGTCGGCCAGATATTTGCGAGAAGCAAATATGGCGACCGTTTGTTTGATAGGTTCGGTCTGGGTTCGGTGCTGTGTGCGTCTCAAACGTTCTCGTGAGAACGTTCTAGTCGCCTGCGAAGTTATTCCAACTCCTGTGAGTGACACGGACGCTGTTGTGAAATCACCATCTCAACTAGCAACAGGCGGGTCTTCACGAACAACAACGACGGCGCCGAGAAGCGGCGGTACGACTCCGAGCGAAATTGGTTGGGTGTTGGTGGTTTGAGTTCAAGGTGGGGAATCTGTTTGCCGGAATGTTACTGCCTCAGCCGATGAAGGATTTAGCACGAGGGGTGTGGAAAGGATGTCGAGACGGAGCACTTTGTACCGGAGAGACCTTTGGCGTCGGCAGGTTTGTCGAGCCAGTCCTTCGATGCCACCGGGAGACGAAGAAACGTGTTGTGTGTTTCGGAATTTCTCTGCTGGGTTAAGTATTTTGGACTGCCTTGGTAGGTATTTACTCTCATGCATAATGTTTTTACGATGCTCGGGGATAACGCTTTGTCACTGCCCATTCAATGTCACGGTCAGGACAGCCGATAATTATTGCATTCGGTGTGACTTCCTTGGCATCGAGTCAATAAATCATCTCTGTGTACTTTAGAACGAAAGCGCCAAGTCTCTCCTAAAAACTGGTCGCGTCTCATACAAGCGATTTGCCTTTTCTGTTCAATCTGGGCCTCTTCGGACCCCGGAATGCCCTCGTAGCGGCGTTCTGGGGTATGTTTTTTTCAGGACTGCCACGCCGTGCGCCTCCAGTTGTCTCAGCCAAGTTGGACACGTTGCATTTGAATTTTTAAATGAATGTTTATACAGTCCACGCAATTTGTTGGAACGATTTCGATTTTCTTTTTTATTTCAGCTTGATCGGGTAGAAAAGAAAAGCAAACACGGCGTTGCTAGTGTTGTGAACATACGTTTTGCGGTAATGTTTTCTTCGACATTATTGCTTTAATAGTAATATAACGGTAGCACAAGCACGTTCGTGCCGGTTTTATTTGTTTTATTTTTAACCCGAATACTTTAATTTACGTTTTGGGCCTAAATAGCGCGTTTTAAAGCGAAGCACTGTCAGTCGCTGTACGTTCGATGCCAATGGTGGTCCAGTGACTGTGTGCGTCGCGCGACGGGCATTTGCGTTCATGTGTTTCGGATACACATATATCGCCGCGCATCGCCAGGTGGTGAGTCATGCGGAGCGCCGCGGGGCGCCCAGTTTAACCGCCCATGTGTCCCCTGCTTAAAGCTGCGAGCGTGCATCATGGGGATCGGTGGCCGAGTGGTCTAGCGCACACCAACTGGGAGCACGTGGAGCGAAAGCTCGCTCTGCAGACCCAGGATCTCCTGGGTTCAATCCCCACCCCTGCCCCTTTCGATCTGGATGAGCATCGTACCGGCGTGCGGTCGTGTATCCCTATAGTGATGCACGTTAAAGACCCCAGGTTAGCGGTTGTACCGCACTGGCTTAAATTGCTCATCTACAGCTGAGACACCAGACGCCCACTGAAGCAGACTAACTTCCGGTTGTATAAACATACACCCAACAATTTGCTGAGTAACACACCGAAGGGAACTAACACTTCCAAAATCGCACCTAATTTCACGCCCGTGGTTTCGGCGGATTAACACCCACCCACCTAGCATTATTGGTTTTATCACCCGAGAACTTTTCTGGCATAATTAGCGAGAACGCTTTGTTTTTATTGTTTCCATTATGAGCAGTCTCGTGTTTGTTTCTATATCACGTCACGGTGTCACGTGACGTCACGACATCACGTGACTCGCGGTGTCACCTGACGTCATTAAGTGGCGTGGCGTCACTGTTCAACGTGCCTTGACATGACAGTGTCACGTCATGGTGTCAGCTGACGCCAGGTAACGGGTGACGTGATGCGCGGCGTGACGTTAGAGTCGTGTCGAGCGGCGTGACGTCGATTTGTCGATAATAATCCCTGGAGAAGGGGAACAACAGGGACAAAGGTCAAACACAAATCTCCAAACAGAGCTTGTCCTTTGTCCCTCTTGTTCCCCTTCTCCAGGGATCACTTCCGTCATTCTTGTCCAGCTCGCTTGCACCTTTGCATTTAATTGCATTATAATCACGTCGATTTGGAATCTGTTGGCAGAGTGCCGAAAATGGCCCGCTATCCCGGGACATATGGACACCGCCGCTTACCACCACGGTGCAGCAGGCTCGCCACGGTGTAGAGTGCTATACGGTAATTCATATGCCAGATGATAGGAGCGTGCTTATTACAACCAGGAGAGCGTCGTCAAGGAGGAATGACTGTAGGCTCCAACGGTGGGTCAGAAAGAGTCTAATGACGGATAAAATTAAGCGAGATACCGGTCGTGGCCGTCGAATCGTCAACGCGCGCTCTCCGTCAAGCCTGCGGCAACACGAAAGACCCAACTAGCAACGTGACAGCACTCGGAGCTGCTTCTATACTGCCAGAGTCAGCTTCTGCCGCCGCGTAACCGCCTCGAGCCGAATCCTCAGTCGGGAGGCACGCTGCAAGAATCCCAAGATTTTAAAATGGATTCAACTTGCTCAAGAACTGCCATCTTTGCAATGCATTCAGATATATCCAGAATCAGTTCCAGTACTGCCAATCGGGTTGGGGTGCCGGTAATGTGAACGACCGCCGGTGTTCCAACCAGGCGTCCGAGACTGCAGCTAGCTAATTGGCGGCTGTCAACGCGGCATAAAGCGAAAACAACGCGGCATTGAAGGCGATTAAGAGAAACGACCCATTCATCTTAGACGGAGCAGCTTACCAGGGAAACGCTCGCCAGCACTGCGGCCAACTGGGATGCTCTTTCAGCACGTCACAGACAGCTGATGAACTCATAGCCGGGCGGTGGCGTTAGGACATTGCAGTGAGGAAAAACACTTCCCCTAAGAACAACCAAGTGCGGCGGTTGACGCCTGACATCAGCCGTGCTCCAACTCGTCCGAGAGGATCCTGATAACGGGTCAAAGGAAGTCTACATAGCGCCGCCCGAACAATACTGTTACCGAGATATCGATACAGAAAACGCCGTCGGAATGCCGATCCGCACGGCATCCCCCAGATATGCGGGTCTCTGACACGTGACGTCACACCGTTCATCGTGCCTAAAACGTAAAACGCATGCGAGCAAACACCGCGTGTCACGTCGCACCGCTGAGCGGCGTAACCATAGCAGAGCTGGGCACGATACCTAAAAAAAGCATCTTCGATACCGATGCCCGATAACCCTCAAAAATTGTATTTCCGATACCGATACAAGATACAGAACCGAAATAGATTTGCGAGGTGTATGAGCTGTGCTAGCTGGTTGGTTGTACATGTTTAGTGGAAACAGCTGAACTAAGCGTTCGTCGGTTCACCTTCAATCACCCTACAACAAAGTGGAAAGAAGTTCCTGCGGGGCGCCAATGTCCACATAGATAAGGAAAAAGTAGGACAAAAAACAGAATTAACGTAACAGAAGAAAACGAACACTTAACAATAGTTAAAGCAACAACAGTAGAAGAAATAGCGGAGGCTTAGTAAATAGTCGGTAGTCCAGCGATCGGATGTCTTTGCTCCTATCTCTATATTTGATGTCCGATACAGATACTCGATAATGTATCGTCGATAACTCGACACATCGCTGAAATCGCAAATATTAATAAAGCTGGTAATATGATTAGCTAAGTTACGAAATTAATCAAGTTTCAAATCATAATCAAAGGTTGTGGTGACTCGTTTGCACCGATTTTGAAACACATTTTTAACCTGTGACTTCGCTCTGGTGTGTTCCCGTCGTTATGGAAGAAAACGGTTGTCGTGCCAATATTGAAAAAGGGGGGGGGGGGGGGGCATTCACCGGTTGCCAGTAATTATCTGCCCGTTTCTTTACTGTGCAGCTTTTCTGAGGTGTTTTAGAAAATTATTCATAATCATATAGCATTACTTTTATCAATAATTAGCGGCTTCGCAGCACGAGTTTATTACGGGACGGTCAGTTGAAACCAACTTGTGCTCCTTTTTACACTTCGCTGCACCAACTGTTACGAACAGGGGACAGGCAGATGCAATTTATTTTGATATGTCTAAAGCATTCGACAAAGTTGATCATGAGCTATTGCTCCACAAATTATCGTTATACGGTTGTTGTCCTGAACTACTTCTCCGGTTTTAAAGTTCACTTGTCATGTACGAATCATGTTCGAATTTCTAGAGTACATTCTAAACTATTTTGTTTAACTTCAGGAGTCCCACAGGGGTCTATTCTTGGGCCTCTTCTGTTTCCGATATTTGTCAACGATATAGCGTCATCTGTCCGCGTTGCCATTATTGTTGGCCGTGCACTGAAAACTCTCGGTATTCTACCTCGTATAACTCAAAAGTTCAGACACTGCTTGTATGATTCGTGTATGCTGTGCTTTAGTTCGTTCACGGCTTGAATTTGCCTTATTGGTTTGGAATCCTCTAACACGTACACGTGATTTAAGCATTGAATCGGTGCGAAAAAGAAGGATACGCATTATACATGACAAATACGTTGTTTTTGATATGATTATGAATTTCTTCTTAAAAGTGATATACTTAGGCTGTTTCTCAAAATAGCGTAACTGATTTTTTTTTTTTTCGCCCAGGGTGGTAAATGGTTGGATTTATGCGAACGCAGTTCTGAGTTCTGTCGATGCTCATGCTCCTTGTCGCGTTACCAGAGTATTTACTGTATTTTACGTTCGAGTCCATGTCTAAACTCTCACCACTGTCCCGTATGCAAATTTCATTTAACAGAATCGTCTCCTCTAGTTTGGACATTTTCAGGATTAATCAGTTTTTCACCGGTACTTGGAGATATCTAGTTGAAAGTTGAAGCTCTAGTACATTTTGTGTGAAGTGTGCTCACTATTTGTAGCCATTTTAATTTGTACATTTGATGCTGTGCGTATGTTGTGTTTCAGCTTTTTTTCTTCTTGAGTGCGCCAATATGAAGACCCACGTGGTTGTTTTTTGGCACATAAAATAAACAATATTATGTGAATATCATATTATTATTTTATTATCTGTGGTTTCTGGAATATTTAGTGTATTTGATATAGCGGACGTTTTCTGAAAGGGCTTAAAGCCTTAAACGAATCCGGCCACCCGGGTTTCTTTAGGCTCCACTGTCGGCGGAGCTGGTTTCGTTTGAATTTTAGCATTGAACTGAACAAGCCATGGTGACGTTTAAACGATCACTTCCATAAACAGCGTAGAATTTTTGCTTTTTAATGAGTGTTATCTAGGCGAAACGGTCTCTGAGCACTTGACTATACACACGAATAAACTTAGAACTTTTCCTGATGCCTTTCGTTTGTTACTGCAGTATTTACCAGGTTACCTTTGCCCTGTGCTGAAAGCTGCAAGCTCCGTCCGCGAGCCGGACAGTTATTTAACGGACGTTTTAAGTTTAACTTTCTGGGTTAAACGCTAGAAAGAAAACAAACAAAACTAAAAGGGCTGAAAATTTTTACCAGGCAAAACATAACTTGCTCCCTCTTTTATTTAGATTTTGCCTTTACTTAAAGGTTTTAAGTAAAAGCATTTGCTTAAACCGCTAGTCCGAAAGAGCCTGCGATGCGGTCGTGCTATATGCGAAGCAAATGAGAAAACAGCTTCTTTACAGGAGCAGACGAGCACGTTGCCGTGTGGTATTTGAAGAAAGCGGTTTTTCTTAACGGTTAAAGGATAAAAAAGGGATCAACAGATCCCTTTTTTCAGTGTGCTACCGTTTGAGCAAGCGCCGCTGGCCCAAGGTCTGACTCACAGCATCTTCAAAATCTGCAACACATCCTATTTTTTTAAATATTTTTCGGAGTATCGAGTATCGTGAAAATACACGATACACTAAAAATGTATTTTCGATACCGATACTGTCACTTCTGGCAAGCGATACTTAATAACGATAAACAAAATGCATCCAAAGATAGTATCGAAGATACATGTATCTTGGATACTGCCCATGCCTGAACCATATATCAATCATCGCTGGTGCGGTGGAGAAGCGGCATTCGAAACGTCACAGCGTCAGCGACGGATGATATATGGTTACGCAGTTCGGTGGCGCGACGCGAATTTTTGCTGACACGTGTTTCACGCTTAATTCGAATTTCACGCTTAGCGTTTTCTTTTCTTTTGTTGTTTTTACAAGTAGTGAGAACCGTTGTGCAACGGCCACTTGATCACTGCCGCTACATCGGGAGATGCACAGCAACAGAGTTCCAGCCGAGCTCCCCGAGTTCGGCGCTGGAAGAGCGGCTAAACCAGAGCCGTGTATAGACGCTTTACAGCAGCTGTGCATGGGCGCCGCCATAACTAACCTTCAGTTTTTGTTTCCTCTTATTCCGTTCGCTTGACTTCATCATTTCCACAGCAGGACAGGTTATTGCCATTTTAAGTGTTACTGTGTCCTTCCCCCCAGCATAGGCCGTTGTGGAGACTCGTCAACGCCCGCTTCAGTGGCTCGGCACCTCGGTAAGACAAGAGAAGGGCGGCTATGGCGGCTCAATCTGGCGCGTGTGTAAAGCGTCTATACAGAGAGCTTGGTCAATGGGAGGCGCGGGCAGAGCCAGGGCATGCACCAGACGCAGAAAGTGGGCTTGGCATGCTCTCTTGGCCAACTAGAAGCAGAAAAGAATCCCCTAGCGGTGGTAGCGAGAAACAGATTTCGTCAGTTTAATAAGCGCGTAAGAACTAAATGTAGTAACCCCTTATGGTTATAAATAGGGTGTACGTGATATTTCGACCATGATCATGCAGAAAAATGTAAGAAACGAATGCGCCGCTCAACACTGTTTTGCTCGCACAGTGTTTTGCTCCCGGCCCTCGGCGCTTGGCGTACGGATTATGTCGATCGTTCCGCTAGTCGCACTCCTCCCCCATGATTTTGGATGACCGTGATTGAAACATCACGTGCACCATATTTTCAGTCACCGAGAGTTACTCCGATGCACTTATCAGGTTTGTTTCTCGCGACCAACGCCAGGGTATTTTCCGGCTTCTGGTTGGCCACATTCGAATTTCTGAAGATGGCCTGGAACACGCCCAGCCCGCTTTCGGCCAATGGCGCCTCCTCATTTGTCTCCTATACTTCCCAACGAATGGCCAAACTCTATATGTGACTCTGGGCTAAACCAAAGGCCCTCGATATGTTTGCGCTTGTCTTGCAATGCGCCATTGCACGAGACCCGTGTCTCGAGCGGTCCTTGAAAGCAAATGGCGGTGCAGCATTGAAATGAGCGGCCCTGGAAAGCGAATGGCGGCGGAGCACCCGCTCGTGGCACGTGCCTTGCGCGTCTCCACAATCAATGGTTGGCGGTACTTGTAAAAAGAAAGGGCTTTATCAAGGTGCTTTAGGCTAAACCACTGATCTCTATTTTAGTAGGCTGGATCGCGGATCGGGAGCCGGTCGGTGTCGCCACCGGCGGCCATTGCTTGACACCAGGCAATACACGCAAGTCTATGGGAGAAACGCACTAAAGTAAGAATATTGAAGCATGTGCGCTGTGCTCGGAAGCGAGTATTTTATGGTGTGCTGCGATCCTTATGTCGAGTGTTTGGAGATCGAATCGGTATTTGTCAAACGTTCGAACGCCGATTAAAAAAAGCAAACGTACCGGAGCACCTACGGCTGAGCTGGCAAGCTTGCTCTTGTAGTGGAGTAAACAAAGGAACTTGCCGTCAATGAGACCGTCCTCGGGGAAGCCCAGAAGTTAATGAATGACAAAGAAGTTCCATCTCGACAGCGGCTTTCCGGGAGTGAGCGAATTCCGCGTAGCAAAGCCTTCGAGCCTGTCGTCTGCTAAACCCAACTCAACGAGACCGCCACCGACTGCGCGGTAACTCTAGGTAACTCTGGCCTCATTGAGCTGCACTACAGCGGAGTCACTCTCGACCACAAAATATTTATTTATAAAAACTGCGAAGGCTGTCAGTTATAATGTCTGTACGCGAGCTATGTGACGGGCTTATCGAAAAGCATCCGAAAAGTTTCAGTGCCAACAACAGCTTAGAAACGAGGGAAACGGCACTTTTTCTCGTTCTTCCCATAGAGTCCCATGCATTGGCTGGTGTCAATCAATGGCCGCCGGTGGTGACACTTGGCCCCAGCTGCCGATGCCACGGTCCGCGATCCAGCCTACTAACATTCCTCTTATTTCCGTCGATGATAATCCCCTTTCTTACGTCATAGTCAGCGTTCGGCCAATCGTGGAAGGCCGACCACAGCGACGCTTGTGTTCGCTCTCGGGGCTAATAGAGATCAGTGGGCTAAACCGGTGACGAAAGTCACGTGACAGGAGCTAGCAACGCCGCGCGTCGTTGCCGGCAGAAGTGTATTGGGAGAGTTTGGCCAATAGGCGGAGCAAAGGCCGCCGCCAGCGCCGAATATTCCCCCCACGCTTAGAGCGTAAACTAAATTTGTGACACAGCGTCGACCAATCAGGAGACCTCTACTCCATCTCACAAATGTCTGCAGTGAAGACAAAGGCACAGGCGCGTGAGCCTAGCTCAGCGAAACGCTTTTGTTTGTACGAGACCTCGTGCATAGGAGGCACTTTCCAAAGCCACGCGCTCGTGCCCATGCCTTTGTCTGCACTGCTAGAACAGCGTGCTGAGACTGGCTGAAAGAAAGCAGTGCAAAGGGTGGGGTGCGCGAGCGTCTTGAGACGCGGAGTTCCGCTCGGCACGGCTCAAATTATACTTCGTTTCACTTTATCTGCGAGCGAAGCCAAAGCTAGAAGCGCGAGACCAGCGCTTTTTGCATTTCTCCCCAGCTCGCGCGCTCGAGCAAAGCCTGAACGCACGGAGCTTCCGTGCTCGCGCTTCCAGTTTTGCCTTCGCTCGCACATAAGGTGAAACGAAGTATAGTCGTGTCACAAATTTAGAGCACACGACCACCGCTAGGGGCTGTTTCGCGGCCTGTGGTTGGCCCCGAGATGCTCGCCTATTCAAACCAATGTATGGCCAAATTCTCTCAATAAACGGCTCTGGTTGCCGGTGGCTTTGGCTCCCCTCCGTGGCAGTGAAGGACGGGAGGGCGCCACGAGAGCGCGTGTCATTAGAGCGCGCGTCACGAGAGCGCTGAACAACAGCTGCAGTCACTAAGGTGCCTTTCCCCGTGCCAGAAAGTTCAAGCATCGAACCCCCCTGCATTACCGGTTACGCGACAGGCAGCACTGTACAATATGTGAGTGCAGTTTCACATTTCGTGATTAATCACAGGAACGAACAGATTGATTTTTATCGCGTTCCGAATTCGACGTTTTCCCGACGTTTGCCAGAATTAAACATGATAATGATGTAACACCAGCGCGCACGGTAGGCTCTTGTAGCCTTGCTCTCAGAACACTGTACTCTCAGTAAATAACAATATTTTACCCTAAAAAAAAAAGCTCATCGCCAAACCGATTTTTTTTTTCCACCCATATTGATATGTGAACCGAATTTGTGCTTCTGGTCTGGGGGACAAAAATGACAAGTAGAATTATCTCGAGAGCGAAAGAAGTGACAAATTTGAAAAGGAGCACTCTAAGAGCGGCAGCGATGACAACTGCACGGTAATGTATTGAGCAGGCACGTAGCCAGGATAAACTTCAGTGTGAATCACACGACGACGACGACGACGACGACAAAGTTGCGTGCACCGTTTGTCGTGCGATTGTTTCGCACTTATTCCCCTCCGCCCGATGTTCTGCGCTTGAAGATGGATTGGCCGGTACCACGAACGACAGTTCCGAGTAGCGGCCCCACGACCGTCGCAACGTAGGACCGTCGTGCCTCACAATCGCGTCGTCCAGCCCGCCGTACGTCGCCATATTGAGAATGACGTAGACATGTACAGTATTTTTCAAAAGTTTAGAGCCCACCGCGCGCGTGGCCGGAGGCATATTTGTAAACGGTAGGCGAAACGCGGCATGGCAACACCGCTCGCGCCGGATTGGCTGCTCCTCGAGGAGGACGCTGGGTTGTAACATAGCAACGGGCGGTTGCTGCGCCGGCCGGCAGTGGGCGTGTGCGACCGCAGTGTGGAGTGAATAAGCGAGTGATACAATAAAGTGCAACTACACTGCGCTCCGCGTCACTGGTTGCGTGCAGTACAGGCGAAGGCAACGCCAGGCGAGGGGAGAAAGGACAAGCACCAGGAAGGCAGTGAAGGAGGAGAGAAACTTCCTCTCCTCTCTAACGTTCCTAGTGCTCTCCCTTTCTCCCCTCGTCCTCCTCTCCTGTCCCGCCTTCCGGGTACTCGCCCTTTCTCTCTTCGCTTGGCGCTACCTTCGCCTGCACTGCACACAACTACTGACTCGAAGTATAGTGCATGATTAAACGTTTTGCAGGAGCAAATTAGTATGTTAGGAGAAAGGTGCCAATCGGGGTGAAATTGTTCTTTACGACAAGACCTGATTCTCACCGAAGGTCGCTTTAGATCGTTCTAGCTCGCAAAATAACAAAAAAAAAAAAGCGGTCCCTAGAAAAAGGAAACAAATGCAAGGGCATCAATCGCCCCGGGAAAGTGTCTTATTTGGCAGGGAAAGAGCAGAAAACGTAATTCGAGCAAAGATATCACAAACCGTACAAGAAAGTAAAGCCTCCTTCCTCCCTCTCCATCTAGGTCAACCAATTTTTCATTGGTTGACCTAAATAAAATGACAATGTTATTATAGTTTGTTAATCATATGTTTAGAAAATACGCGTTCCCAAAATAAATGTTACAAAGCTAAAAAAAAAGGTTATCGCTATTTGAGCGCATCTTCTGGGCAGTGTCGCAGACTCCCAGGACGATCCCATAACCGCGATATTTTTTTTCCAGCGACGCCAAGTGTTTCTGGAAGGATGATCACTTCTAATATAAATATGATAAAATGACTTTCACCGTCTTCTGACAGAGTTCTTTGTACAAAACTAAGCAAACTGACAATAAGGTACCATCCTTCTTTCCTTTCATTCACGCTTAATATCGTGATGTAAAATGAATGCGCGAATCGCGGGTCGGATGTGGTTCCGAATTTTGCGGAAGCAGTTCGAATGCGGCTAAAACAGTTTAAATTGCGGATGCGGTTCGGGTGCGGATACAAAGTGTGCGGAGGCGGATCGCATGCGGATTATCAAAGTGTTATCCGCGCAGGGAGTAATCACTAAACCAGAGAGTTGACATAAAATAATAAGCTTAAAGAAATCCATGTAAATCTTTCCGCAATATACAAGTATCCTTGGTAAACCTCTAATTTGAACAAAAGTGAGACACACAAGCTTGCCAGGGTCAATGGCAGACGGGTCCACAGACAACCAAGCGAGTGATGCTTGTAACGCGTGGCGCCACCTCCCGGTAGGCGCAGCGAGCAGATGACGCACTCTGTCGCCTGCTCACTGCGCCTATCGGGAGATGGCGGCACACGTTACAAGCCTCGTTCACTTGGTCATGTGCGTCCGCCGTTGACCCGGGCAGGCTTGTTGGTCTCACTTTTCAGATAAAGCGAGCTATGCATTAAACTTTCATCCACTACAATCCAACACCTGAATGCACCTTCGACGAAAGTTGGAGCTCACAATGTGTAGGCGCCGATTTTTCTGGCTCGTTCCACAGCGCCAGATCTATATTGGCCACCCTACCTACATAACGCCTAAATTTCACTGAAGCTAAGAGGGCAAGGGAGAATATTTTACGTCGTTTGCGCTCGTCTCGAACGGATGACAACAAATATCACAAAATATTGCTTCAATTCAATCATACCACAGTCCTTGTAACATCATACAAAACATTTAAGCCTCAAGACACCCCCTCTACGTAAAAAAAAAAAAAAAAAAAACAAGAAAACTAAAGAACTGAAATATTTGATCGGCGCATATACCCATAATAATATATAAAAACACCCCCCCCACCCCCCCCCCCCCCCCCCCCCAAAAAAAAAAAAAAAAAACACCGGCGTAGTTATGCGTTTTTAGGTGTCTGTCGAGCCCAGAGGATCGAGAATAGTTAGTCTCATGCTGCATAACGCGGCCTGCCAATCGGCACCTCTCGACTATTTCGAAACCGTATCTGCTCACCTGTGGAGCAGCAGCTGCAGTTTTGACCCAGCATGCATACATCAAAAGAAAACACCGCATCGCTTGATGGCAAAAAAAAAAAAAAAAAAAATCACTGCGCGGAAAAAAAAAAGGAAGTTTAAGAACGCAGTATTTTTATCGCGATACGGCGAACGGTGCGAGAAGGGCAGAACGCGCCTTTGTCCCCTTTGGGCACACGGCACCCGGCCAGCGAAAAAGAGGAAGGGAGCGCGGCGGACATCGCTAATGACGGACGCGGATAGAGAGACGACGTCCGGAGGAGAGGCGGGGGAGATCGGAGGCCGGAAGCGAGACGGCGACGAGACACAAAGGCGGCCAGAGAGCGGCGCGCACGAAGCCGCAGCCTCGCAAATGCCATTTGAAGTGGTGGTGCCACCCAACACGCCATCGTCCAGAAAGTCGGTGCGGCCTTCGATGGGTCTCGATCCCGCGGTCGGATAACAGTTGCAACGCTGGTTGACCAGTCTTGCACACGTTACTCAAAAAAAGCGATCGATTACAATTACTCTCGGTTAAAAAGCATTCAATTACACTACTCGAATACTATAGATGAGAAGTAATTGACCGTCAACTGACTTTTTCTGATTACGAGAGGTTTTCTGCCGGTTTGAAAAGGGGCCTTTCGTGCTGCGCATTACTGGATCCGGATCATCGAATTCCAAAGCTACTTCTCAATCCAGCAATTTTGGTAGACCGTCCTCCTGTCGGAGACGTGGTTTCAGGATTCCGTGGTAGAGAACTCGTGGAGACAAGCGACGCCATTAAAAAGGGGAGGGGAAAATAGCAACGGTTACAAGTAACTTTTCCAAAGGTAATCAGATTACTCTTGCGATCACCTTGTGATTAAAGGGGCCCTGCAAGCCTATTTAAGCGTCTACCTTTTCTGCGGTTTCCACGTCTCTTGTGGTTCGGGCAACCCAGCGGGCACGGAGAGAGTAACTAAATATCAGTGCCTCATATTTGAACCGGACGACGCGGAAACCTCCTCCTCCTCCTACGGGGGCGCCCCGTGGTGTCGAACGCGCGCGGCACGTGACGAAATCGTGACGTTTTTGGTCCTGGTCAGCCCAGGAGAGAGAGCTGCCCCGTTCCAGGGCAGCTCTCTCTCCTCGGCCTCACCTCCTTTCACCGTCTTCCCCTCCCTCCCCACAATCCGCCTCACTCACCGCAGTGACTGAGGCGAATTTGAAGCGAATTCCGCAAGCGAAATCGGAAATTCGCTTTAAATAAAGCGAATTACGAGAAAAGAAAAAGTTCACCAAGTTACTACGTTCAACGCCCTCAAATTCAATGCAAATTAAAAAAAAAAAAAACGTAAAAAAAAGTTGTTGCAGGGCCCCTTTCAGGTAACCAAATGATCACTCTAGAAAGCAAAAGTGATTTGATTACTTGGAATGAGTAGCGTAACAGTTCAGGTGGTTCACACATTCGCGGTTGACAGTGATCGAGCGCGGGGCGTTTCCTTCGGACACACTGGCGCTTCCGACTTTTTTCCATCATATTTTACGCAGCATCCTTTGAGCGTGTGCTCCGTCGAAATCTGACAGTGTTCTCACATAGCGCGTAAATTTGATCTCGCAAATACTGCGAAACCTTTAGTCTTGTTCTACGCAGGTCCGAAGCGTTCCAGGGTTAACCCATATAGATTGCGCCAGTTTGCGAATGTGTTCGAGGTTAGAACTTAGAAGTGAAGCAACGCGGTGTGGGCAGGCTGGCGTTGGGAGCGCATATGGTAAAACATCGAAGCAAGGGGTAACACCGTGATATGGGATGGTGGTCATTTGAAGTCAGGGAAGCTAATAGTATAGATATAATTTAAAGAGAGGCTAGGAAATGGATGAGGAACGATGGGCACGGAGAGCTTTTAGCTACGAGTACACGAATGGCGTTTATACAGAGTGGAGGGAAGCAAACGAGAAAACTCGGGCCGACATTTTTGGGCAATATTGGGGACGCGGATCAGGAAATGACGATTGAAGGGCTGTTTATACTCCAACGTCGACGAACGCAACGCGCGCCGGCGCAGACCGACGTTCGTCGGCCACTTCTTGATGCTCGGGTAATTTTAGCAATAGGTCTATTGAGCCGTTGAAGCGCGGTTTCACACCTCGAGCACGACGCTTTCAAAGCTACTGTCACAAGCGCGTGGCTCGATCTAGTTTCGCAATTCCACGAGAGCGCGCGAAAGATTGTCTTAAAAAGTACTTGAACAGTAGTTTACTTGGAAAGCACATTTTATATACAGTACTTCAAGTACATTGCGCCCGGTGTACCTACTAGTACCAGATTGGCGTCAAGCGTCCGCGCATGCGCCCCACCAATAGCAGCGCCAGCATAGCGACGTGACGTCAGGACCACGTGTTGGTGTATTTGCGGTCAGAAGCTCGCGAGGGGCGCTTCTGTTTTCCTCACTTTGGGTAGTGCACGTACCCACGCGGCTTGTTTTCATTTTCATAGTGAATAGAAGCTTGGCATTGCACGTGCTTGCGCCAGCAGAGGAAGTTGAAGTATCCCCACTCTGGGTTGTGAAAAAATTCCACCAGGCGGCGATACCCAAACTTCTCGCCGCGAATAGGATTCAAGGCCTCCCATTATGCGCCCGATACTGCGCAGGTAGCTGTCTCATTAGCGCATGGGAAACGCAGTGAAAAGCAGGAATCTCTTCCTGACGGCCGGCGAGAGAAGTGAACGAGGAAAAATGCTGGAAATGCAGACAAAGATACGAGAACGCGCGCTCTCGCCCACATATAGCGCCGATTAAAGGTCCTCGGAAACGCCACACAAATTAAGAAGCTGACGCGAAGATCAAGGGTCAGGCTGCGCTCCTAAATTCTCTCCTTCAGTCGCCCCAGACTAATGCGGTACAACGACACTTTCTCTCGGAGAGACAACCCCCGAAACCCCTCAGCTGCATCGAGACTTTCCCCAACAACCCTTTAACGGCGCTAATTATAGCCGCCGGCCACCGGTTTCCCAGAAGCAGAAGCCGTCGGCGCACTATACGACTCGGCCGTTTGCTGTTGCAGGCTGGCGAAAGCTTCCCGTGTGCAACCAAGAATGCCAACGTCTAAATCCGCAATCAAATTGCTGCCACGGCTGAACTGCTCACAGTGCAATCGCCAAAGAGGTGGCACCGATAGCCTGGAACACCAGCTGTCGGTGACGTTGAGATTGATCTTGCATTTTTTGGGGACATGATCCCATCAGCTTCGAGCATCGAGTGGGCGGGCTGGAGTGCGAGTATATCGCTCTGTGTCCCTTCAACCTGCGCGCTTACCTGCGAACAAAAGACGCAATTCTCTTCTGCCCCGTTCAAATGGAACGGACGTTACCCGCCGAGTTCTGCAACGGCGTCGTCACACGGAACGGCCGACTACACGAACCTGAGCGGATGTGCATTGTGCTGCGCCCACGTCTTATGCCAGTAAGACAATATGCCCCCCCCCCCCCCCCCCCACACACACACACACACATAACACTTGACGCCTCCCTTCCGGGAAGATCAACGACCAAGTACCAAAACTGAGAGGAGGTTTGTACTTGGAAAAAGCGAGACGTTAAGACACGCTTCGGAACGCTGGGATTAACGGACTAAAGGGCCATACGCACATCAGCGTTTGAGCGCGGTGGTTCTGTAGCGGCAAGCGGACGCGTTGCGTTGCGAAGAGCGCTTGCGCCAAGCTTGTACACACATTTGCGCTGACACGCAGTCAACCGCAGTCAAGAGCCAATAAGAATGCGCTATCGTCGCTAGCCCCCCCCCCCCCCCCCCCCCCCCCGGCTCACCAATAGTAAGCGAAACCCACGGCAACATGGCGGCGCCCAGCGACAGCGCCGAAGTGTTCGATCTCGGGACAATCCCGCTGGCTTTCCCGACATTTTGTGAACATCGCAGCCTTGGGAAAAGCAGCCCCCACCGCTCCCCAAAACGATAAAGCAAGCACTGCGAGCTGAACCGGATACGTCTCGCCGAGTCGGCCGAGTGGCGCGAGCGAACACGTCACCCTCCTCTCCTCTCTCGGCTTCTGATTGGTCGAACGCACCGCAACGCTTCGGAAAGTTGAACGAGTCTCTACTCGCTTGCGTCGCGCTACCGAGCCTTGCGGGAAGGCGCGCGTCGTACCGCAAGCGACCGCGCCTGGCCGCAAGGACTCCGCAACGCACTCAAACGCGTTCAAACGCGAATGTGCGTATGGACCTTAACGGCACGGCGGCCCCAGAGTTCTGACTAGGACCTGTCCGCTGCCCTCTGTGCGCGCTCCATTTGTCTACAACTGTCTACAGACATGTTCGAAGATAACGTGAAGCAAACATGATTCCAACATGCGTGAGGTGTGTCAGCAGATGTCATGTCTGACACCGTGTCTTTTGTACCATGAACGGGCAATGTGACTGCGGCTTTGCACAACAGCCTATACACATGTCAGTAAACTGGCCTTTTCCGTTTTGCTTCTACCGTCTCTGGTCTGGGCTCCGAGACCTTCGGACGGGCGACATCGAGCCCCATGCACCTCGGAACAGTGCCCACGGTAAGCCTCCTTGAGAATAGCGGAGTTGCTTACTATGATGTCGTCCTTCTTGGCACATTGACAATTGGGAAGTACAAAAGTGCAAGGATAAAGCAAAAATCTGCCAAACCAACATACCTTCGAAGAGCTAGTAACATTGCCTTAATTCATTGAATACGCCGTTGCTTGTCTGTTGGGAAAGAGAATATGTGAACCTTCAATTCTCCTGCATAATTTTCCCGACACCACGGCGCACAACACTTAGAAGGCATCGATCCTCTCAATCGTACACACGAAAACACAGGAGATTCTGGTCGCCGACGGTTGCAGTGAATACTCAGGCATCTTGTCCCACATTTCCAACGGCTTTCTAAGTTGCCCGATTGCGCACCTGATGTCTCACTTTTCTTCGCTTGCGAGCCGCCTGCCGTCTGTAAAATTGCGTCGTCACGTCGCGTCATCTTTTTTATTATCATTTACTATTAGATTTAGTCGGTACAAGTGCAAGCTATAACAATTCCTCTTCGACGCTCAGACCGAACGCAACGGAGATGACGAATCATTGCAAAAGAAAAAGTTTTCCCGGACCATCCGGAGTACTTCGTCAGCACCCTCGTAGATGCTCGGCAATGAAAACCCTCTGCTGGCTCTCATCGCTTGGCCTATCTTCGTTTCACCTTAGTCCGAGCGCGGCCGATGTTATGAGCCGAAGGGCCAATCAAACAGCGCAAAAAGCGCAACGTCATGGCGTGCTCTCTGCGCTTGATAGGACTAGCCGGCGGAGGAGCACGCACAAAGAGACGGCGAATACCGGCTGGTCCTTTCAACTGCAGAGAGCACGCCATGACGTTGTGCCTCTTTCGCTGTTTGATTGGCCCTTCGGCTCATAACATCGGCCGCGCTCGGACCTAAGCTGAAACGAAGTACTTCGTTTCAGCATCCGTCTGCGCGCAGCCAAAGCTACGTGTAACCGCAGCCAATCACAGGCCGGCAATAGGTCACGCGATCTCGCCTGCACTTTTGTATCACTCCGCTGCTCCGCTGATCGTCCGCGCCGCCCGCGCTCGCCGAGTAGCCAAGGGAATACATTTCGTCTGCTATGGGTGTATCAACGGTATCGTCTGCTACAGGTTTAATAAGTGCCCTTTCACGTTCTGAAATTTAGTCACACAGGGGATGCCGGTACGTAGGCTAGCCGCTGGCGTCTGTGTCCGGGCTTTTCACCTGTTCTTAAAATTTTTGAGATGTAAGTACACGTTCGGAAGGTGCTCGATGACTCGGCCGTTGATGTTTCCTTGTATTGTCTGGACATACCGAGGCTCGAGGCGCAGTCCCTTCTACCAGCTTCTCGGCGTTCAATGTAATCGACAGGTAAAAGGGTGCCCCGATTTCGCCGCGTATCAGTGAATTGTAGTGGCCCGGTTCGGTTAATCACTTCGCGGTACGACGCGGCCGGAGACTCCGGCCGAATGTGAAAGTAGTCATTTATCACGACCTCTTGCGCCTGACGTCCAAACGTGCCTTTATAAAAGGACGTTTTAAAGCGACTCGGTGGGGAAAGAAGCGAAACACATGAATCGGCCATTACGAGAACGAAATCCCACAGAAAAACCGAGCGCTGCAGCCGTGTTGCCAGCAGATGTACGTGTTTTCACCAAAACCACATACATTTACATATATTAATAAAAAACATAAACTTCAAATAGTTAATTCCTTTAGTTGCAAATCATTCTCAGCAGTACACATCTGGAATATTGTGCAATATTTACGCACAAAACAGTTATTAAAAAAAATACTTTTGCGGACTATACTTCGTGGTGCGTAGGAATGCTCTTCTCAAAGTTGCAAACCGCCCCTCAGCCTTTCGCCGCGCTCGCACGGAAGCTGAAACGAAGTATAGCTGACGCGCCCCATCCGCGTTATCTACCATCTCCTGATCGGGATGGTAGATAACGGCTTCCGGGGAACAGAGGGATTATTTTGTCGACCACGTGTGCGTGTAATAGGGAAGGATGCCGATTTCAAACAAGGGACACATCGTGATAGTCTGACGGCTCGGAACAGGTACCTCGGAAACTGCAAAACTCGTCGGGTGTTCGCGAGCTCCCGCCGTTAGTACCTATCAAAAGTTGAAGAACGACGGTGAAACCGTTAAAAGACGCTGAGGCGTTGGACGTTCACGCTCTATCACTGAATGTGGACGTTGAAGGAGTTTCCGCTTGGTGAGGCAAAATAGGCGGCCAACTGGGGCTCAACTGACAGCTGGATACAGTGCAGGTCAAAGTACAAATGTTTCTGAGCACACAGTAATCGGACTCTGTTGGATATGGGACCCCGCAGCAGACGACCCTTGCATGTGCCTCTGCGCATCCAGCATCCCCGTTCGCTTACGACTCCAGTGGGCCGGTGAATACAGTGTTTGGACTTTGGACCATTGAACAATAGAAAAGAGTTGCCTGGTCGGATGAAACCAGATGTCGTTTACATCACGTCGACGGCCGTGCAAGAGTACGCCGTCTTACAGGTAAACAGTGGCTCGACACATGCACTGCTGGATGTACAGAGGCCGGTGGTGGCAGCTAGTTTATGCTTCGGAGGACATTCTCATAAGCATCCCTAGGACCGGTGGTTGTTGTCGAGCACACTATGAAAGCTGAGGACATCATTTCTGAAGCTCATTTATGCCTTCTGTCTTCCCCACCGGAATCTTCCAACAGGAAAACGCTCCATGTCATACGACCGGAATTGGGCTACGGTGGATTGAAGAGCAAATTCCGTTTGATGTCCCAGCCTCGCCAGATCCTATTGAGCCTATCTGGGATGTGATGGGGGGCCCCAGTAAACAGTTCGCAAACCACCTCCTCGTAATTTAGAGAGATTGCGCGACCAGTGCTTGCAACTCTAATACAATCTTCCTCGGGCCTAGAATCCATGCCAAGACGGGCTGCAGCTGTTTTGCATCCCAAAGGTGTATCAATATGCTATTAGGTGGGTGATCATAAGGTTTTAGTTGATCAGTGTATGTCGGCAGCGATCCAAGCGCCCTACGCCGTTGCTCAAAGGAAGCCGCGAGACAGCCATGTGATCAGTACCAGCGTGGCTCGGACCATAGGCTGCAGAATCGCAACTCCGCCCCGTGGCAGTTCAAGTCTGCTGATTCTGGTTACGTTGGAGCCCTATGCAGTCGGAAGAGAGTGATACGTGGAATAGGAATCCGACTGACACGTCCTCAATGGAGCTATACAACACTCAGTTCGACCAGACTTGGCTGCAGAATCGCAACTCCGCCCCGTGGCAGTTCAAGTCTGCTGATTCTGGTTACGTTGGAGCCCTATGCAGTCGGAAGAGAGTGATACGTGGAATAGGAATCCGACTGACACGTCCTCAATGGAGCTATCCAACACTCAGTTCGACCAGACTTGGCTGCAGAATCGCAACTCCGCCCCGTGGCAGTTCAAGTCTGCTGATTCTGGTTACGTTGGAGCCCTATGCAGTCGGAAGAGAGTGATACGTGGAATAGGAATCCGACTGACACGTCCTCAATGGAGCTATACAACACTCAGTTCGACCAGACTTGGCTGCAGAATCGCAACTCCGCCCCGTGGCAGTTCAAGTCTGCTGATTCTGGTTACGTTGGAGCCCTATGCAGTCGGAAGAGAGTGATACGTGGAATAGGAATCCGACTGACACGTCCTCAATGGAGCTATACAACACTCAGTTCGACCAGACTTGGCTGCAGAATCGCAACTCCGCCCCGTGGCAGTTCAAGTCTGCTGATTCTGGTTACGTTGGAGCCCTATGCAGTCGGAAGAGAGTGATACGTGGAATAGGAATCCGACTGACACGTCCTCAATGGAGCTATACAACACTCAGTTCGACCAGACTTGGCTGCAGAATCGCAACTCCGCCCCGTGGCAGTTCAAGTCTGCTGATTCTGGTTACGTTGGAGCCCTATGCAGTCGGAAGAGAGTGATACGTGGAATAGGAATCCGACTGACACGTCCTCAATGGAGCTATACAACACTCAGTTCGACCAGACTTGTACGTAATCGGTTAACGCATTTTCTTGTAATTCCTTACATTTATCAGTAATTTTGTAAGGGAAGAATTACATATTTTACAAAGTAACTGTAAAGTAATTTCCTTACTTAGTTTCGTAAGCGAATGAGTAATCCATTATAATTTCATTTTCATGAAGGAAAAAAAAAAGGAATATAAAACACCAACAACCAAATAATCGTTTATATTTTTTTTTTTTTTTTTTTTTTGTGAGGGCGTACTTTAGATGCTAAAAATCTTTCTTCACTTTTTTTTTGTGTTTTGGTTTTTGAAAATTCTAACTCGTTAGCTTGGACGCCCGCGGTGAAGGGGGAAGCACACTGATGCAAAGAACCGGGCACTCGGTGTAAACAATATTAGGCAAACTCCCGAGGTCAAAATCTTTCAGTTCAACGGAAAAAAAAAAAAAAAAAAAAAAAAAAACTGTCAATGTGCACGCGAGCTGGTGTAGCGGATCTGTGCTCGCCTTTTATTTTTGTCCCTTCCCTCCTCCTTTGCTTTCGAAGACGCGGAGGAGACACAAAAACGATCGTCGACTGCACGCCTTCCCAAAGTTCGAGACAATTAACAACGCTCTCCTCGGTTAGTGACTATGACAGTTTGCATATTGTCACAACAGGAGGGGACGCTCCGTTTCCAGTACAACACCTTTCCAAGAAACACTCGACCCCTAGGGGCAGCACACCGTTTTCGGGCCCAGTCACTGGGTTCGAGGCTTGATGCTCACCGGCGTCCCTGCTAACCCTAACCGAGCTTTCGATAGGCGCAGCCTGCGTAGGCGCAGCCTGCGTAGGTGCATGTACTGTCCTGAGGACATTGAGAAAAAATTGTACCACATAAAAAAAAAAAAAAAAAATGTAAACTAAGTTTGTTGGGTACGCGTGCGACAGAACGAATGCGACTGGAATGTTAGTTTTTTTTTTTTTTTTTTTTTTTTACAAGTTTTGACGGCGCCGCTTGATTAGCCACGTGCCAAACGATAAAGCGCTTAGCTATCTAAAATAATTTACAACAGAGATAGCCGAAAGGCATGCATTTTTCACGCTCACAAATAACGTGTTTACCTACGGACAGGACACGGATATACAACTTAGCAAGTGGTAACATTCGAACAATATATTGTACGTACCACACAATGCAGCGTTATCCGAAGGGAATTGATTTGAAAAAGATCTGAAGTAACACAGTCACAATCGACGACAGTCACATCTTGACGATCAGACGGAAACCAAGATGACTTCGTTTTAGGGCACGTCTAGGGGAGAGCTTCGGGCGCGACTGACTCCAACCCGAACAACTATTTTCGGCTATGACTGAGAAGAACTCTACGCGGAATATCTTTGGGAAGGGGAGGAGGGGGTTGACATTGGCTGCGTTTACATCGATACGACACTAGCGCGTCGAATCGAGTTAGCGTATCGAATCGTCCCATGTAAGCGCCCCGATTCGCTAGCCAAGCGCATCGAATCGAGTCCGATCCGATCCGTTTGAAGAGGTTGGTTTGAGATTTTCAAGCCGAATAGAGACCTCCATGCACTTTAACGAATCCAATCGGGTGTCTGAAGGACGGGGGAAGGGGGAGAGGGGGGAAGAAGAGAAAGGGTAATATGAGCTTCAAACTTTACCCCCCTCCCCTCTCCGTTTTGTGCCACCGTCCAGACCGCGCAGTCACCGATGGCCTCATAAAGGTCTATTCACACGATGCATCTTGTTGGCGAATCTTGCGTCGCGAAACTAGGTTTCGGGAAACAAATTCCCCGTCTGAACGCAACCGAAAAGGTGGCGCGCCTCCGAAAAAAGTGGCGGGTGTTCCTCGCTTCTGGAGCAATTTTTCGCCGAAACCTCACCGAGGCCTGTCAATCACCCGAAGGAGAAACACGGACGCTGCCAATGGCAGCTCGACTTCGCTATGACGTCTGACCTTCGAGGAGGAGCGAGCTTTTGGAGGAGTCTGATTTTTGGCCGATTTCGTATCCGAGCCAAAACCGAAAAACCCATGGCGAGCGACGAGCGGAGAAGCGCGGTGCGTACGGGCGATCAGTCTCGGTCCTACTCGGTTGCAGGTGTGTGAACGGCGCCTTAGCAGTATACGGGTTGGTGGCGCGGTGCAGATTCATCAACAATCGCGACGAGCGCAAGCAACCCATATAAACATGATGGCTGGGGATTACTTTATTATAAACTCCGTCTCACCCTACGATGGACTAGGGCCCGAAGGCTGGCGGGCGGAACACTACTTCCGCATAGCGAAAGAGTGCGAGAGAGAAATTCCAATGCGCTGAGTGCGAAGGACACTAATCTTACGCATATGGTTCTCTGATGTGATAGCGCGCTATTTTATCTTGGTGAATTAAAGGTACAGGGTATTTAGTTTCATAAAAATTCATGCCATATTCCATAAACATGTCAACTGTTCGGAGAAGTTGGACGGTGAGCAGGCAACACTGACGTAAAGTCGTTTCGCCTTAGCCATAACAATCCAATCCAATCCAACTTTTGTGTACGTAAAACGTACCCGGACCCGCATTTCCCTTCCGCACGCGGTCCGTACCTCACGTGTCGAACACTCGATCCGATTCATCTTCATTTCTTAATGGCTACTGGCTCTGGTCTCGGGTTCTCTTCGTGGCGTCGCTTCCAGACGGTATTTAATCCATTCAGTAGTCTCTAGTAGTAGCAAGCAGACGGAGCCGTCCCGAGGGCTCGACAAGCAGACGAAAAACTCGCCTTCGCATGACGCTTCTTGGCGCACTGATACGTACGACGGAGCAAATATACCACGTGGTTTCTAACCGGCTCGTGATTGGACCCGGCGGCCTGTAGCATTGGGTTTTAGTCCATCGTAGGATGAGACGGAGTTTAGCGGTGCAAAAATGTCCAAAATGCTTCGAGATCATCCGCCTGTTCTTTGACATTCGCGGTCTTTCTCGGGTTTGGCAGGGCTAGTAAACCCAGCGAGCCGAATTTGACGAAGTTGATTGCGTGGTAGTAATAAAACAGACTGTATCTTCACACTGTGCTTACTTCATATCATTTTGATGGGAAACGCTTGATATTCCCGGTGCAGATGACAAGGTTTGGCGAAATTTTCGTGAGTCAATACGTCACAGGTTTCGCGCGTCAGACTTCACGTGTGAACAGGCCGATTTCGCGAAATCTTGGTTTCGGTAAACTGTGGCGCGTTGAAAAGATGCATCGTGTGAATAAGCCTGAAGTGGCTTATTTCTTAAATCAGCAAACAACTTTACTTTCAGTGAACGGCTGATCCAACTTGGCACGTTGAATGCGTAATTATACGAGTCAATGTGTACACTTGTAAAGATATATGTTAGGGATAATTCCCAAGAAGTGATAGTGATAAAATTAGTGATAAAGCCCATTCCCAAGAAGGTGTCGAGGCGCCGCATGTAATAATGAAGTGATGAGATCGTGCACAGATGACAGAGAGGTGCTCGCGATCGGAAACGAGCTTGTGGGCGAGGGTAACGAAGTGATTTTGTCATTGTTTTATGTTTGCGCGTATGCAGGTGCAGTGATGTACTTAATTTCGTTTTAGCATGAGCGCAATAAATATGCCTCGAAATATTTCGGTCGCAGCTCTGGATTCCTTATGGACGGCTGGACGCCTCGAAACAGAAGAACAACAAGCACACACGACTACGCACCTTATACAGCTGAAAGCGAAATCGCACATCGTATACTACGTTAGGGCCTTTGAGCGAACTGTTACCGTGTTCCGCGTACCGCACTACCGTGACCGATAGTGCGGTACGCGGAACACAGTAACGGTTTGTTAAAAGTCCCTATCATTACACATTACACTACACTAAGACCGGGCGTGATGCTCAGAAGCCTCGATCCAGCACGACCCCGAAGCGATCATACGAGAACCACCCTGCAAAAATAGAGGGGCGCCATGTTGGATTCTGCATAGAAACGGCTTCTAAGTAGGCTACTACGTTCGAAACGTGATATAAAGAAGCCGTTTTGAAAAGTGAGCCAGATATTTTATCAATAGCACGATTAGTTGTTAATGATTTTATGGTTTACCGAGTATAAAATGATAAGTTGACTCGTTCAAGTAATGAGAGCCCCCCCCACCACGGACGAGGAATTCGGCGCTACTGTACAAAAGTCGACTCCATTGGCCCTATGGGAAATGTCCGGGGGTTGGCAAGACGTCCGACGAGACTTCCGAGAGCCAGCTGTTGCTCAAGGTCACAAAAGTGGGACTGATGGCGACAATAAACGCTTCTGTCTTATCCTAGGACAGTAACGTAGAAAGTTACGGATTACTTTTTGTGGTAACGGTCACTTTTGTGGAAAGGTACTTGTAAGTGGAATTAGTTGCTATTTAGCCTTTTCTAATTGTAAACGTAATTTCTTACTTTTTTTTTTTTTTTTTTTTTTTTTAAAGAGCGTGTACAAGTCTGGTTTCGACCTTCCTCAAGGTCGCGGAAGATTAATGTTCTCGCTACGCACCACAACACGCGTCTGAACGATTGACGCATTCACTGCATTCACCGCCCCCGAAAACGAAAAAAAAAAAAAAGAAAAAGAAACACATTACGAGAAGTTGGTGAGAGCGGCCCATAGAGAGAGAAAGAAATTTCCCACAACGTTCAGTCGCGGACGAATACAAACGTCACGCCCTCCCCCGCGTCCAATCTCGACATAAGCTCGAGGAATAACACAAGCCCGACCACCCCCTCTTGTTTTTGATAGCATGCGGCGAGCCCTTTCCCCCGCGCAGCGCCGCCGTCGTGTTGTTGCTCGCGTACAAAAGCCACCGGCGTTCCCGCGGCGGCGACCCCGAACGGCAACCACGACACCCGACACCGGCGACGCGGAGGGAATGATCCCCGCGCGATCCGCGACGCGTAAACAAGTTTCAATGCCAGCAGCGCCAGCAGCGCCAGTAGCTGCGGCCGCCCGAACACGCCAGCGCGCTCTCGCTAATGACCGGCGCCTTCGCCGGCACAGCACGTCCCGAACGACGTCCACCACAAACCACGGTACCGGCGGCGGCCGGTCAGCCGAGGCAACAAGAAAGCGTGCCCGCCCGCCGGCTTCGCAACACCTCCCCCGAATAAGCTGACAGTGCCGTGGATGCTACGGGCAGGCTGGACCAATCAACCGTGGGCTACAAGGCACGTGACCGCGCATGCATTCGGCTTCGAAATGCCGCAGGTCACGCCCCTTTAGCGAGTGGAAAACGTCAACAACCTAGCAAAAGCTAAACTGTTGACGTGCTCGGCAGGACTTTCAGCGTCGCTGCCGAGCACGTGCGCTCGTGGAGTACATGCATCGTTCATGGCAACATGCTTGCGCTTAAAACTTCAGCTTCGCTCGCATATAATTCACTTTTTTTCTTCTAATATAACTCAGTTATTTTTTAACGTGCATTCCACACCATCAAGATTGCCGGTCTTAGCAGCCTATTAATGTGAGCTCGTTCTGAGCATGCGCTTAAACAGCGCCTTCAAATATGTCGTCCAGTGAATACCACCTATTAGCGCCGAGATATTTCGGTGGCGCCCTCTAATGGTTTCCATCCGTGACGTCACGACTGGGATTTGCCTCGCCGTGACGTCACCAGTTGTTACCCTGGCTACTTACCACCAGGTGCGACGACGAGTTCGATGGTGTGTTTAAAAAGCACAGTGGAAGCTAGGAACCATCGCACCCGGAACTAACACCGTCAAAGTTGACAATCTGACAATGCTCATATGCCCATGGTCTGGCCAATTGTGGAAAGCTGACCGCAGCGACGCTTTTGGTCGCGCACATCGCTAATACAGTGTACCGCCTATAGACCTTTTCCGCATAGCCTCAAACCAGCCAGTAACTGACGTACCCTCGACCTGGTGCATTTTTGGATTGCCCGCTGACACAGGGTATGCAACCGCCAAGGGTATGGGCGAAAAGACTTAAAAACGGACGTCGTGCATGAGTTAGTTCCGAGTGCTCCTTTTTACCGTGCTGCAATTTCCGAAAATCTACGGTTGTCGGGCGACCACTGCGTGGTCTTCGGATGAATAAATAATTTTAAAAAGCATAAGAACAATAGCAGAAAGTGTGCCATGAGCACAAGAAGCTGCAGCGTGAGTGTGGCTGCAATGTTATCGAGCTTCGTATTTTCCCCAAGAATCCTTGTTTATGAAGTCAGTCGATTGAGAGCTTGAATAGCGAGAGATTCGTATCAGACTCAACGTCGCGTTTAAGCTCACGACCACTTCGTCTACGACAAGAGGACCGATTTTAACTCCCGGTGCAGGTGGTCCAATTAGGTTATCACTTCAAGCCCCATGGTATGTGAAAGGTATGAAAAAGTCTACATGCCACCACTCAAGATGGAGCTATCAAATGCCGAGAGCTTACCTGCATAGACTACATTAAACTGCTCATATAAACTTCGCTGTGGAAACTCAATCAAAACACCCCACCGTCTTCGTCGTCGGTCTCTCGAGGAGGAAAGGTGATGGCCTGGGAGTAGCCAGCTGGATCCAACCGTAAAAGCTCCAACCTAGTCATTGCAGCCCACCATAGCCAAGTCTTGCCAAGTTCCCCCCATACCCACACCGTTGCCTACCTAGATAGCTGTGCTGCCAGAACTAGCCGGTATTTCTTTTTCTAAGCCGCTAGACGGCGTCGTCGGCGCCGCAATTCTCAAGATGGCGGCGCCGTTAAAGAAAAGGTCTATAAGGAGTATTCACTGGGCGCCATATTTGTGGGTGATGTCTAGAGCGCATGCTCTGAACGAGCCCACATTAATAGGCTGCTAAGACCGGCAATCTTGAGGGTGCGGAATGCACGTTACAAAAGAACTGTGGAAGCTCGCCCTCAGCACGCGCTCAGCAGTCGTGCACACAGCTATGGCCGCCAGTGAATACTTCCCATAAGGAGTATTCACTGGACGCCATATTTGTGGGTGCTGTTTAGAGCGCATGCTCAGAACGAGCTCACATCAATAGGCTGCTAAGGCCGGCACTTTTGATGGTGCGGAATGCACGCGGCGAAAGAACTGTGGAAGCTCGCCATCAGCACGCGCTCAGCATTCGCGCACACAGCTATGGCCGCCAGTGAATAGCGGCGGATAGAGGGCGCTGACACACTCGGCGCTATTAGGTTGCTTTAATTTGGTTGGTTTCGTTTTCAACGTGAGCGCGGCTATGTTGCTGTTTTGCGTTGTTTTTGCTTAATTTTGTGATACGACTATTTTTCTTCTAGCACACAGCTAATTAAACAATGGTATTGAGTCACTTTGAGGACAACGAGGTGTATTTTAGCATGAATTGCGTTTATTTTTTTCACCAACTCTTTTGATGCATCTGATTACGGTCGGTTGCGAAACGCCTGACTGATGTACAGGGAAGATTATCATCGTCTACGGCCGTACCCGATGACACCAGTTTCCAGAAAAAACTAATGAAGAGACTAACACGTGAATGTAAAGAAGCATATCGACAGCTTGGTTAGCAATGTGCTCGATCGGGCAGAAGAGATGAACTTGCGAGTTTTCTAGTCACTGTTTGGTTTTCGTGGGCACCCAACCTTTAGTTAACTTTGCAGACTAAAGCAAATATCGTGTAATGACGCAGATAATTTATATAAACAAGTAGTAACGTCTCGGCCTCTTTAATTTTTTTTTAATTCAGCATTTGAGCATATTTTGACAGGCCGAGTAGAAAATTTCTTAAATTATCAACCCTGCTGAAGTACTCATAAGCAGCATTTGGCGATATTGGCCCTACGAAATAAATTATTCGTTTATGAACATCTGCTTACTCAATATATGATATAAGTGACAGGCCTGTCAAAGTAAATCCGGTACCTGTCTTTCATAAAATTGGCCAAATTCAATTAAAGCGCACAGGAGGAGAAATACCTCGGAAAGTTTGGCTGAATTTTAGTGAGGCACCACTTCACGGACCTGTGTGAGCAAATATTTATTTGTTTGAATAGATTCGCATTGTAAATTTCGGCGTCGCCAGTCACCAAAAGTAAACCTCTATTCACCATCGACGATCCTGGACCCAAGTGAGTTATGCAGACGGCTCTTTTTTCTTTTCTTTTTTTTTTTCGGCGTCAAATATAGCGGACACCAGGTACTAACAAAAATTAAAACATGGTATGAAAAAAAAAAAAAGCGTCGTCATTAGTTTGCATGCGCCGAACCCAAACCGCGTTCTCGATTTGCTAATATAAACGACGTTATTTCTTTGTGCATGCTATTGTAAAACTCGCTACTGTTAAGTGTCTGTGGAAGTTTCTTACGCGGGAAGTCACAACCTTTGTGTTAAAATAAATTAAGTGGATGGCACTGGTTATCTAAATATAATTAATAAATCACTTAAATGACTGTCGAAATGGGAGCGAGCACGGTATACAATTTCTTAAACTTCATAAGTAAACCGACCAACCGAATGTTTACGTCGCAAAAAAAATATTGAGAACCTCATACACATGTAGGTGTGATATAATGAACAAACAAATTGCCTGATGTTGACATATCATTTCTTCTAGCCCCAGATAACATAAAAGTTAAACGTTTGTTGTCTATCTCCTCCGCGAGTTTCCTCACACACTGAAAAAAATCTGTTTTCGATATATTATGAATACAAAGAACGATACTTTCAGGAAATACAGATGGTCTCCTTGCCCTGACTATTCGTGATGCCTTCCGATCCTAAATGCGCGATATAAATATTCGCGCTTTTTACTGGGAATGTTCCGCCACTATTACTAAGCAAACCTCAGTAGTCATAAGAACCTTTGAGCCCTCGTGATGTTTTAGTCGTCGAGTAGACGTATCGGACTACAGTTTCCGAAGTAAGGCAGGAAAGCGCGGTGAAACGCGACGAAAAACACGAATACAACGCATCCGCCAAGGCGCGGAGGGGAGAGCGGAGCAGCAAGTTGAAGCAACCTAATGGCTGCCGCGTCACGTGATTCCAAGATGGCAGCGCCCATGCGGAGGAGGATGAAAAGGTCTTACCCCTGTCAGCGGGCACCTTGAATGTCATTTACGCTAAAGGCCTTTAGGATTTTCAAATGACATTTAAGTCGTGTCGTGTCAGACGGGTAACTCAAATGGATGGATGGATGGATGGATGTTGCTGGCTATACCCTTTGTAGCGGGCGGTAGCTTGCGCCACCTAGCCTAAGTCTAAGAAAGACAAAAATTTGATTCCTCCCGCCCTTCTAAGCCAATTTTCTACCCCCTAACTATCCCCAGACAGTGTGGGATATCACCAGGATGACCTTTGAGTGACCGGGCAAAAAAACACTAAAAACATCACCCCCCGGCGAGGGAGTCGCCATTTTTCCTCTGGTCAGACCTTGTCGGCGTTACCCCTGCAGCGGACCCACTGGTGACAGGGTTGAGACTTTGGGCCGGAGCCACCCGGTAGGGAGTCCCAATTTTCCTCTGTCCCGCCTGTCCCCAGCTGTGCTAGTTAGTTCTGCATCATTCCATTTTCCCTAGATAATTTCCACCAATCTTCTAATCGCCTCTTTGTGACTGTAATCCTTTTCTCCTCCGTCCCTCCATCGTCGCCAGCAAACCCCAGGACCCCGGCCAGATCTGTTACCCCTTCAGGGAGGGCACGACGAAGCCCCGTGCACTTTAACACCAAGTGCTCAAGTGTCTCACTCTCATTATGGCAGGCAGCACATAATTGTCTATCTCCTGAAATTTAGCCCTATACGTCCTCGTCCTCAAAACTCCCGTTCTCGCCTCGAACAGCAGAGAACTTCCTAGTGAATGGTCAAACACATTTTCCTTTCTTATGTCCTGCTTTCGTGAGCTGTACACTGTTAGAGCTGATTTATCCTTCATTCTTCCCTCCCCCATTTTCCTCTCTGCCTCTTTCACCCCCTTTTCCACTGAAGTAGTCTGCTCGGCCCCATCACCAGTGTGTAGGTATTTAAATGTAAGCTTTCGGGTTCGCTATCGTGATAGGCATCACCCAATTGTCATTTGGGTGATGTCTATCACGATAGCGGTCTGTTGTTAACCTAGCAATGTACTGTTTGCATTATTGTTAACCCGGCAAACAAGTGTTTATTTTATTGTTTACTAAGTAAATAAATCGCAATGAACTCTGAGAACATAGAATTCAAACACGGTGATGAAAACTAAGTACACGTTTTGACGGACACAAGGTGTTTTGTGGCAACAATGACACGACGTCAGCAGGCCCAAGCAATCCGTAGCCGCATCCGTTACGCCGCTTGGCTCGCCTGCTTTCGGAACTCGGTGCATCTTGCTCGCCGTTGTTCCTCGCGCTCTTGTTTTTCGCCGGATTCGTATACCCTGTTGACGTTTACGTCTGCGATCGATTCAAGCGAAGACCGTGACCCTGTAGCGATGGAGCCTGCTGACGACAATGATCGTGGTGCGATGGATCCGGAACGTCGGATCGCGTTCCTGACGCGCAACGGAGACCGCGAATATATTAAACAAATATATCGCAAAAGGTTTGCGAGATATACACGTTATAAGCATTTTTTTTTCTAAGAATAATTGCTACAAACATTGTTTTCAATTGAATTTATATTATTTATAATGTTTTATTTCAATTCGCGGAACTTGTGCTGACCGCTGTTGACGAGACTACACATTTACGAGCCGTAAATGAGTTTGGGAGAACTCAGTTGAGCTCGAATGTCATTTAAGTTAAATGTCATTTGAGTTGCCGTTTGACACGGCCTAAATGCCATTTACACTGAATGTCGTTTGGGGTAAATGTCATTTAAGGTGCCCGTCTCGCAGGGGTATAAGTCAACTTTTTTGTGCTACGTTCTCAAGGCTAAGGTAGTTTCGCAACGCTGTCACAGATACTGATGCGAGCGAATGAGACGCCACGTGCTCGTGCCGCATGCAGTGCGAATCTGCAGCACTGTGGAAACTATTTAGGACTCCAGCCCGCCCTCTCGCGGACGAATGATGAACCAGAGGAGCGGGGACGGCTGGCCGGACCGCAGCGGCGTTCTGATCGTCCTGTTCGTGCATGGTGCAATTTTATGCCGAAAAAGCGAGCGCGTTAGAATAGAATTGTGTTCCGCTCTGCAACAGCTTTGCATGAAGGAAGCGGAATGTCTCGTTTGAACGTTCGCAGATTGTACACTGCGGGTTGCGGGCGCAAGCTCAATCCATGCTCAAGGTGACGGCACAAGTTCCCGCTGGTCTCTTGTGTATACGGTCTAAAGCCTGGTTCAGACAGTTGCGGTTGACTGCGTTTGACTGCGTTGCGGTGGCGAGAAACCAGGACATTCCTGCTGCTTATATCGCGTACCAAGGTGATTCCTTGAATTGGATTCCGCGCTTCATACGAACCACAGATGCGCCGGTGACTCGCTTTCGGTTCTCGACGCAACGCAGTCAAACGCAGTCAAACGCAAGTGTCTGAACCGGCCTTAAGAAAAGACCCTGTTCTTTCCCGAAAGCAGGAGACAATCGCTCGTGCAGCGGTGTGTATAGAGCGATAGACGTCGGGGAATACGTTCGCGTTTCACGCATTGGAAGGCCTTTGACGAAGAACATGGTCGTTTGCTCCAAGCACTTACAAAAGACAGATTACTTGTTTTTAGGCAGTCATCGAGACAAATAAAGAAATGCTCGCGGCATTTTCAAACGCTCTGTATTAGCGAGCCGTTCGTGACGAGGCCTAAGAACGGGCGGTTTTGCGAGGCGGATCGCGATGTTGCGAATAACAGCATAAACAGACGTAAGCTACGAGTCAATTCCCACAAGACACCGCGCAGACGGTTTACATGTTGCAATGCAGAAACATCGTTATGGTGCGCAGTGAGCCGCGCGCCTCTGATACAGAGACATCAATGCCGTGAACGCTGCTCCTACTGAGCTTGACGGTCACCCTGTGCGGCTCACGTTTCGGAACACCAGTGGCCAGGCACAGTACCAACACAAGGATATTTTCATCGCCCTCCAACTTTCCTGCCACACAGTGACGTGCCCGGGTTCCAAAACGCACGCTCATTCTACAAAGCTTCGCAAGTTCTGTTAAAACTTGAAAACTTTATTGCAACTTTTTGTTTTTAATCAACACGTTCGCTTTTGGGCACACGTCAACACCTCCGTTACTTGTTGTCTGCTCTTGCCCTGGTCACTTAGCTTTTCTAGGGAAATCAATCCGAGTACACTGACCAACGTCAACGAATGCGCGCACGGAAACATCACGGGCAGGGCATGACGTCAGCTACGTAGCTTTCCCAAGCCATTCTCTCGCTCTTACTCGCCTCTCTCACACGTGACCATTGAAAGGTACACGTCTACGAACCGAGTGGCACCAGGTTCTACTGTGGTTATGTTCATGATCGCGGCAGGTACAAATTCAAGGAATTCTATTTTTTACACTCCGTTACCATATAGTTCAAGTGGATACCAGCATTCTAACAATGTGCGTAACTTCGTTTAGCTTGAAACATGTGTATTGCATCGATACAAATTTAAATACTCGCGAATTTTGACACCGATTATTTTGTGCACGCCCGTGTGACAAGATTTTTGGAACGCTCACACACCTTCGCAATACGTTTGGGGGTGTTCTTGGTATCCATCGCAACCAACATTGAACCACGCAGTTGAGTTTTACTATGGAACTTTATTAATATATATCGGGCGGGACCAACATTAGACTAACTCAATTTGACTTAGGCCTGGCACGACTGTCAAAGTCCTCAGATTTGGAGCGAACGAAACTCCACTTCGATGAAGTCCAGTTACAGTTGCAACAAAGTGCCGAAATCGATCGTTTGAGCAGCTCGGTGGCTCTCGGAAATCCAAGAAAGCGCTTATCAGTTCAGGCAGGGTGTCTAGCAAATTATTCGTTTGAAATTTCCTGACTTTTCCAGGTTTTCCCTGACAATTTCAGGTGAAATTCCCTGACTACTCTAGAGGCGGTTAAATATATAAGACCATTACAGCACAAGGCATTGAACATTGAGCACAATGAGGATTATTTTGCACGGGCCTAATCTAACTTGCATATTCCGAAATAGTTGGGTTCGTCCAGTCCGGATTAACCGCTCATTCACACTGGAAGCGGATCCGCGTTCGCAGAGCGGTTGCGAACGCGGTTGTATAAAGATCCAGTACAATTGCACGCGCACTTGATGTCATCGAGTGCGCGTGCAATTGTACTGGATCTTTATACAACCGCGTTCGCAACCGCTTTGCGAACGCGGATCCGCTTCCAGTGTGAATGAGCGGTAAACGAGCACTTTCTTGCCGCTGACATCGTCAGTGAAGAGGAGACTCCCGGAAACACGATGAAAACACGACGCTCAACCACACACGTCAATGACCAAATGGCAACATGGCCCGCCAGATGCACTTTCGGATACTTTCGCCTTAAGGCTTGGCTTGGATTGGAGTCTGCGGCTTTCCCATTTGTTACTAAATCTAGTAGCTCTAACTGGATCTAGTGTAGTGTCACGCTCTCAATCCAATCCAATCCAAGGCTTGGACTGGATTTGTCGGTTGTTCTCTTTGCATCGGGTAGCACACTATATCGGGGGAGCAGAGCCCGCGCCTTACTCTAAGCAGAATTTATTGCCTATATTTCTGCCCCCAAGTCCTCAAGTTTTTGCTCAAGACACTCGATGGCGTTTCCAGCTCATTTTCCCTGACTGGGCTCGCTTTTTGACAATTTCCCTGACAATGCCCCGAGTTTTCCCGGTAATTAAAATTTCCCTGGCAATTCCCGGTTTTCCCGGTCGCTAGACACTCTGGTTCAGGTCACTGCGAAGTTCAGGACGTAATACAACAGGGGTTGGCCGGTGAACGAAACTTCCCGCGGAAGGTTTCTGCAGCCGTTTAACAGCAGACGACACCGGTGAAGAGGTGTGGCGGAAGCCACACCTCTTCTGATCTGATCTGAAGCCGTTGACACTGCAAAGCGCCATCTTGGTCTCGGCAACCTCCCCCGCCACACACTTTCGTTTACACAAGCTGTTCGAGCGGCTCGGCTCGTCCTGTTGTGGTCCATCCGTCCGCCCATCGGGGTCTCGCCGGTCTTGCCTTCACGTTGCTCTCGCGGACAGAGCGAACGCATTCTCCGGCGCGCAGAGCTGCTGGCACATCGCGCACCGCGTCCGCTCCTCGAGTTCGGTAAAACCTTCCGGACGCGACGAGCTGAGAGCGGTCCATCGTCTGCTCCTCGTGCCTCGCCGCCTCGGCCCCGCCGGCCTTCGCTTCGCTGACGTAAACGGTAACCCCACCGGACGGGAGCGAGCGCAACCCTATACCGCCACGTTCTCTACAACCAACCATCCAACTCGCATGCGACACAGTCACGTGCACCGCACGTGGGTACATGATTCCTTTAAACGTTCTTATGCCTGTGTGGATCTACTGTAGTCGGCGAAAGGTTAACGAGTAAAGTGGGAGCTTCCACTACCTGTCACCGACTGTAGGTAAACCGTTGCCCAATGGTTTTACGTACGACTTCCCCATTCCCGAATCCCCCCGCACTTGAGGTAACAGTGACCGGAATTTGTGAGAATTCTCTCAGCGAAAATTAATCCTGATGGAAAGCAGGGCGTTTCCCCAAAAAAGGAACCGCGTTGTTCGCAAACAACTAACGCAGCGCCATTGAACGCGCAGTCGCCCTGCCTTTATCATACAAAGGACAAGGTGCACGCCGCAGACAATCTGCGGATTAAGCATGTTCTTCATACATACGAATGTTTCAAACATGCCACCCATGGAAGACGACAGAGTGTGCAGACTGTATTTTGCATTAGATTATTACCAGTGTGACCGCGACTTCAGGCTGCGCTCGAGTAACAGCCCAACCATTGGGGAGAATAAGTAAGACTCACTAATGTTTCGGAACTTACAGCTCTCTATGTTGAAGGTTAGGCCGTCAAAACTCAGGAACCTTATTCCAACTGGGTGGAATCCGGGCGGCGTCCTGGCTTTCCCGAACGCCCAGCTCATTCAAGCGGCGCCAACGGCACGCTTTGCTTTTCACGGAAACGCAATGTGGATGCTCATCAAAAGGCGTAGGAATAACTTCATCACTCCAAAGAGCTATCAAAGATTTCATTGCTGCAAGAGGAAAGTAATCAAAACGTGCGCGCCGAGAGCGCAGTCACGCGGTGCAAGGCTGCCCGTTCATTGGTCCAGCTAGAGCGTAGCCTCCACTGGGCTGTCGGTCGAAGCGTGACGCAGAGTTGGGGAGCCGGCCGCTGGCCGCAATTAGCAGTCGCTTTCACAGCACAGGGCGCTCATCGATTCCAGAGGGAAGGGGAGAGGCGGCCGGACACGCATCAGAGCCCCTGGCCACGGCTCAAAACGACAGACTCGGTCATTTCACGGCAGGGGCCTCCGTTTTTGGCCATCTACTTCGCGGGGCAAAAAAAAAAAAAAAAAAAAAAGAATCCCTCAATCTAACAGGCAAATGCTGCTTCCCCGATGCAGTACTGAATATAAACCACTAATCGCTGTGCTTATAAAAAAAGAGAGAGAGAGAGAGAGAGAGAGAGAGAAAGAACGGCCGGGCTTTTACTGGAGCAGATAACAAGCCACTTGAACGACTGCGGTCGTCTTCAGTCTCTTTCAAAGCAAATAAAGAAACAGTGGCAATGTCGCCATACTCTGGCAGACTAAACTCCTGCTGTATAAACAACTAACAACGTATTAATATATTAGCAACTGGTAACACACTAACATTGTTCGTGTAACATATCATTACATTGCTCGTTACGCTGTTGCCAATACCTCCACCCCCCCCCCCCCCCAAAAAAAAAAAAAAAATGACGTCCAATTGTGTGTGTGCGTGCGTGTGTTCACAGACACCAAGTCATGAATATTTATACACAAATGAGTTACCCTTATACTCATACCTTTGCAGGTCTGAAAAATGAAGAAAGGGCGACGATGGTGTAACAATTACAGTACTTTCGTCACTTTTTTTCGGTACCCCTGCTCCGAAAGCGCTCACATTAGGCCAAGGCCCCGACAATAAACGCGGAGCTCCCTCATCAGGCGAGTGCCTTCCTCCCTAGGATGGAAAGAATGGTCAAACTGATGCGGTTGGGATGTGTACGGCAAAAATGGAAACACGACTCTTGTTCGCCATTTTCACAATTGAGAGCATGGGCCTCCATCACATTGTTTCACTGCCTACTAGAGTTTATAGATCACATTTACCTCGATCTGCCGTGATAAAGACTACTAAAAACATTAGTGATGTTGCATAATAATTAAACAACTGAGTCGTAACGTACTCCGACCCCATTCCCATGTGATACCATTAATGAAGAGGTGAAACCAAACGGCATGAAGGTCGTCTGAACCAACTCTTGCAAATAATTGGCGAATTGGCGTACGCGCAGAGTTGAGATCGCGCTGGAGCGTGCTAGATGCCATTCGTTGTTCTGGCACGTGAAACCCCGCCACATCGGTAACTTGAGTACAACCGAAGCAGTAACCTTTCTTTCTAAGAGGAACTCTTGGGGTTTGTTCTTGCGTGAAGCCCTTCAACGTGGGCCGTGCAATTTCCGAGTTGGATCGTTGGCCGTTCCGGTGTCGTCGACAGCCTTGGCAAACACGCACTCGGCGGATGGGGACAGAGGCGCGTGAGGGCGCGTCGCCAAGGCCGCCTCCTCCCGTCGCCCAGCCCGGCGTGCGTGGCCGCCATCGATCCCATCTGGCTCGGGATCCCCGGCACGTCCATGCCGTGTGTTGATGTTGCGCGATCACCCGCGGCCGGCTTCCACGAGGGCGAACACAGCCGCTCGTCCACGTGGCGTCGGAAAAGGGCCGAGAATTGCGGAACGGCCGGTTTATGCTCGCTTTAGTTTGAAACGCGACACTAGGGTGCATTCGAGTCTTTACGAAAAGTAACGGTTCAAAGTGCGATAAGCAAAGTAGACCAGCGGCCCGTGCTTACCACTTCGGCAATTGAGGGGAAGCAGGCGCGAAAAGCACAACTTCCAGAAGATCACAAGTCCTCACGATCCTGACGTCACGCTAGGGTATCGGTAGAGGTGCCGGCCCTTACAAAAAATACCTACGAGTTTCAACTGAGCTTCTTAGGCATTCTTATAAAGACAACTGAAACTCAAAATAAACTCAACGTCTAATGAGCTTGATCATAAGAAACTCAATATCCATTCTTTTGATTTTACTCAGACATGCAATTGAGTTTGGTCATTAAGAACTCAATATCCATTCTTTTGAATTATACTCATTAGATATGCAGTTGAGTTAGTCATTATGAACTCAATATCCATTCTTTTGAATTATACTCATTAGACATGCAATTCAGTTTGCTCATTTTGAACTCAATATCTATGCTCTCAAATTTACTTATTAGATATGCCAACGAGTTTTATCGCTAAGAACTCAATATCCAATATTTTGAATTTACTCATTCGATTTGCAAAAAATCAATTGACACGTAATTGCGAACCTTTCAATTGAAACGCACTGCACATTGTATACCGAGAAAACTCAATAGGAACACATCAAAAAAAAATAAAAAAAGCTTAACCATGTTGAATTAACCTGACACTGGGGTAGAGAAGAAACATCAAAAGGTAGAAGGGAAGAAAGTTAATTCAACATGGGTAATATTCACCAGCTCGCCTGCACCCGTACGATTTTTCTATACAAAACGTTTGTCTCCATCATTTTTAGAAACCGGAGACACAAAATGTGTCATGCGAGTATTATGCGCGCGTTCTGATATGCTATGCTTGGTTGCCGGGAGCATTGGCTGGTTTCGAATGCGCTGCACTTACTCCCGCGACATGCGGGTTCATCAGAATGATCGGGACAAGCTTAAATTTCTGATTTCCGTGATTAAGCACTGCCCGATTGGTTCCGTTGGAGCGTCGGCTGCTGTAGAATTTAAGTCCGCTGAAGCTCGTCGCCACCGACGATCGCCTGCGCACTAAGTGTGACTTGCCGCCAACTCAGGATCCTGCATGATTCGCCGCCAACGGTTGCCTCAGTTTGCTAGACTGCCGACGGTCGCCCGCAAACTAAGTACCTGGACTAAGTATCGGTCGCCTGCGGACTAAGATTCTGGGCGAAGTTTGACTCGCCGCCGGTAGTCCCCTGCAGATCAAGTGTGCGAGATTAAATATTAAGCTCCTCGGCGATTCTCTGTGGTTTGGACTGTTTTTTTTTTTTTCTAGTTAATGATTACGCATTGATCATTGTAAGTAATAGTGCTTCCTATAGATTTTTGTAAGTACGGCCTCTGGGCGCCGCCATCCTGCTGCTGGTGTCGGGTAGATCGTCTGATAGTCAAGCATTCGTGAGGCGTACCCACGGTTTCCAGACTGGCGACCAAGCAAAGCGTTTTCCATCCACAGTGGCCAGACTAGCTCTCGATGCGCGGCTGCTTGCAAACGTCTATATGCTTTGAATAGACCCATTGCTAAATTACCCAAGCATCAATTGAATGCAGAGATTGGTGTTTCACGCGTTCCACGCGCACGCCTTCCACGTATAAAAAATTCGAAGTAAATAACTAAAGTAAAGCGTTGACGAACGTGCGTGCAAGATGCCATTTGTTTTAGGCTTTTGCTTTAGAAAATTCACTACTGCTGAGGCCAGCACGTGCGGCACGTGGAACACCACTCCCTGCATTCTCCTTGGTGCTTAGGTACTTTAGCAATGGGTCTATTCTTTTGATTTCTATCGGTAAAGCATCCTTTATGTTGCCTTGGCCGCGAGGTACGCTTTTTCGTCACACTCGAGCGTTACACTTTAAGTCAAATCCAGCCCATAAACACATTGTGCTAAAAGCAATTGAGCTTCAATTCACACAATTCAATAAAGGTGTTTTTTTTGTGTTTTTTTAAGGCGTACAACGGGGCATGCGCAGATGCCACACAGTCTGGCTCGTGTGTATGCGCAGCGCCGCTCCTGTGGGCAAGCGTGCTTGTTTAGAAACAATGAATACACCTTGTGCAAAACTCCCCAAAAGGGCGAATTATAGGGACGCCACGTGCTGCTCCTGCCTGCTCCCGTAGCATCTGCTACCTGACACCGAAGACCGACAAAGGCAACTTTCGGGGTTTACGGGCAAAACCAAGGAAGGGCATTGGCACGCCCCAGCGGAGAACCGAGCAAACTATTTCGAGCACCTGTGGGTCAGTCTTGGGCAGTAACTAGTTACTAGTAACGCGTTACCGGTAACTAGTTACTTTTTCCGGTAACTTTTACCTGTACCGCGTTACTCTTTAATACTGGTAACTTGTAACTGTAGCACTGTTACTTTCTTATTTGGTAACTGTAACTGTTTAGGCTGTTACAGTTACCTTCCTTTTTACTATATAAATTAGAACCCACTGCCGCGGACATGGAGAAATTGCTATTTTGAAGTATGTTTCTCCAAACCAGACTTGTAAGTAACGCGTTACAAGTAATGAATTACCTGTAATCGATTACATTTTGCTGTAATTTTGTAACGCTTCAATTACTTCCTTTAAAGAGTAACGATCCTTGTAATTCAATTACTTTCTTGCTGTAATCGATTACAAAATTACCCATTACAAATTTTCTCAATTTCTTTTTCTTTTTTTTTTTTTTTTTTTTTTGGGGGGGGGGGGGGGAGGGAGGGGTTAGATATGCTGCAGTCACTCAGCTCTGGGCAAGGGTCTATTTTTTTTTTTTTTTCGTAACCGCTTGTTTCGTTTCCTGGGCACATCTTTTTTTTTTTTTGTACACCGGAGATTACGTTTGGGTATGAAAAATGACCTTATCCAGCCTCTTGTGAGTAATGTATTTAAACAGCGCTCTTTTTATTTTATTTTATTTTACAAGAGGGATTGGGTGTTTTGGCGTCAGCGTGTCGAACCGAAATGTTTTTCGTTCCGGTTTTCTTTCCGGTCTAGGGAAAACGGTTCAGCTCCGGTTCAACTCCGGAGTGAAAAAATAAAGGTTCGAGCGGGTTCGTACTTATATGCTACAAGAACAATTGAAGACAGCAAAAGATAAACTATGCATATTTTATAAAAGTGCTACGTCGAAATAGCAAAGCCTCACATTACTGTGTGGAACGAACGAGCTAGTGCTGGTGCACCTCGGGACGTGCGTGAAAGCGCAGTTCAGTGTCAGGCAGCTGACCGAAGAAGCAATACGTCGTCCAGCATATCCAGGGAAAGACGGAACCTCTGAGATGATAAAATGAACTTCAGTGCAGAAAAGGCTCGCCCCACGCTGACCTGGGTCGCAGGCACACCCAGGGCTACTTGCGCCAATGCGCAGAGTTCTGGATGGCGCTTCCGTCTCTCCTCCCAAAACTGCAACACGTTAGCGTCCTTTGAAAGCCGCGGCTCCTTGTCTAGCATTTCCAGGAGGCATGCTATAGAAAGTGGGCTACTGGTACCTCGAACGTGCACGCCTGACTCAACCTATTTTTCCTTGAGAAGCGCTTCCAGGGCGTCTTTCAGATCTTCTGGAGTCGCCGCAGTTTCAGAAGACAAGGTAGAATCTTGCTTGCATTGCAGAGCTGTGATCCGCTTCCAAGTCTTTGTCAAATGCAACGTGGCCTGGTACTTTTGCTAAAAGGTGAGAAGAAGGCGGTAGCGGGGATCCATGTATACCTCTGCACAGAAGACATCCGTGTCAAGAGCTTGTCGCTCCCTCTTTTTCATTGACTGGACCATTGCTAACGGCGACGATATCTTGGAGGTGTCCATGGAATGTCTCAGCCATGCTCCGTAGAAATCCCCTACAGTGAGCTATTCCTTCTGCAATGTCTTCGTCGCCACTTCTGCCGGGCGAAGCAATACTGCGAGCGTTTCGACTTCCGCCAAGTGTCTTCAGTCGACCTGGAGCTTTCTTCTTTTGAGAGCAACCCTCCAGCGAAGCCTCTTAGTTCAAGTAGCTTGGTGAGCATATGCAGCGTGGACATCCACCGCGTTGGACAGTCAAGCATTGGTTTCTTCAATCCTAGCTTCCTGATCATGGACATAATACATATTGGACGCATAATCTATTAACAAGCGCACGGCTTTCTCCGGTTTGCGCGAAAATAAGTTGTAGTTTTTTTTTTTTACATTTTCGGTTAATTTTTTAGGTTACTGTGTTTTTCACTACGCACTTTTCACGCGACCTGACTTCGCGTATGAACCGAAAACCGCATGGAAAACATCGGTTCCGCTCCGGAGCGGAAAAAAATTATTTCGTACCAGTTCGACTCCGGTTCGAGCGAAAATAACGGTTTTTTTTCGGTTTTCGGTTCACGGTTCGGTTCAATACCCTGGTTGGCGTCACTCATTCGGCTCTAAGCAAAAACGGTCAAGGCTTTCTTTATTTCTTTTTCGGCACAACTGAACGCGAGACCCCAAGGATTATTTTACCGTAATAAAAAAAAAAAAAGTTTAATGAAAAGTAACGGGGGAAGTAATTGATTACTTAAGAGTAATTTTTCAATTACTTTTTTTTGGCTGTAATTGTGATTGTAATCGGTTACTTTTTCAGTGAAGTAATTGTAATTGTAATCGGTTACTTTTTTTCAGTAACGTGTACAAGTCTGCTCCAAACTCAGAAGAAGAAGAAGAAGAAGAAGCAGCGTGGCCACGCATTAAACAAGCAAAAAATCGCCTGGTTTAGACCACGACCGAGAATAGACGACGGACGAGTCAGCACGAAACCGGGAGATAAAGGAAGCCGCGCCCGCGGTGGTAGGGGCGGCAAACAATGTCTGTTTCACCGACTTTGGCTCACTCTTCTCTCGTGGGGACAATCACCGGGTGTCGGTGGTCTTGCGATGTCTCCGAGTATTCCGTCTGGGCTGTGTCGATATGTCCGTGCTGTCGCTTTTACACCCAGCCGTTCGCAGTTTCCTCCTCCCTATTAGTTTTAAGGAAGCCGTCCCCATATTGTGCAAAAAGCCGGCGCTTGTTTAACCTATTCATTCTCTTTGGAGGCGCTCGAGTGAACACGACTTCCACAGTTGGCGTTTCGGAAATAGACGCCGGGGTGGTCGTCGTACACTCGTAAAGGACCAGAAGTTAATTGTCTCCTTTCCCCCTTTATTCTTTCGAAGCTGTTTGCCCTGCTATGTTTAGGCCTGCTTCCGAGTAGGTAATTATGTGACTATCTCTGTCCTCATTCGTTTCGGAGGGAAATAGAAACCAAAACGTTCCCTGACGCGGGCCGATGACAATTTTGAAAAACGGTTGATTCTAGGCTATAACAATTATTGCAAAAAAATATGCACATCAAAATGCTGAAATGGCGACTGACGCAAAAAAGGAACATCCCTCGGGTTTAAATTTTTCTAATAACTCAGTTTACCTCACTATAGTGTAACAAATAAAATAATATTGTTTTGGTTTGTGATTCCTTGTGTCCAATGTTTGTACTGTAACGAGAAAGTAACGACGTTACTGTTTTTGCAGTAACTGTAACTGTAACACGTTACTTTTTGAAACTGGTAACTGTAACTGTAACAGAGTTACTTTTCCCTCCTAGGTAACTGTAACTTTAACACTGTTACTTTTTACTGGTAACGTGCCCATGACTGCTGTGGGTGCAGCTAAAATCTCCGACGGCACCCTCTTCGCAATATGCCTAAATCAAGTCGCGGGAACCTCGGCCGTTTTTTTTTTTTTTTTTTTAGTTTTTTAAAAAAAATATTTGATAATAATTTATTACAAGATGTCGAGTACACAGGTAAGAACCCACAAAAAATATCCCGTCTCCCTCCCTCCCTCCCCCCTCCCCCCCGAACCCACACACATACATAAACCATAATCATCACAAAATAGTTAATAAAATTGTTATGTAAGGAATACTTGGAAACACCGATGATATAGCAAACACGAAACAGAAAATATGTGTTAATATACAGCAAAAACACGCAAGAAAATAACTAACGCAAGTAAAGTTGGGTATAATAACTGAAAAAAATAGGATTATAGTCTAATGGTCGAGAGAATTATACTTCGTTTCACCTTATGTGCGAGCGAAGGCAAAACTGGAAGCGCGAGCACGGAAGCTCCGTGCGTTCAGGCTTTGCTCGAGCGCGCGAGCTGGGGAGAAATGCAAAAAGCGCTGGTCTCGCGCTTCTAGCTTTGGCTTCGCTCGCAGGTAAAGTGAAACGAAGTATAAGTAAGGATGACAATGTGAAAGAGAGCAATTATTTGCTTAGTTAGTGCCAGCGTGAGGAATGTACCATGTTTCACTCTGGCGAGTGTCATGTGTTTGCACACCCGTAAAGCGTGCTAGACAGGCATTCTGCGGCCCAAATCGCTGCCATTAGCGGTGCGGTTCGCAAGGTTCTATTTCACACTCACGAGCGATTTCTGCCGCCGTGACGCTCAATGCTGCAGCAGAAGCGCACAATGGGTTTCAGCGGCTCCCAATAACATCGGGTCGCGGGCACCTCGGCCTCATTGGTCGTTTCCATCTTCAATTTTATTCGATCAAAACTAAACAAATGCATTAAACACCGAAAGGAAATCTCGGTTCGCATTTGCCTGGCGTTTTCTAAAAGCTCGCCTCAAACGCAAATGCGAACAAGTTCAGGCACTTTTAAAAGGGAAGAAAAAATAGACAGTGCAAAGACTGTTCGCGGAACCCAGCCACACAGGCTGAGCCCCTCCAAGGCTGAACACACCAGCAGGAAAATATCACATCAGGGAGGACACAGCACGAGAAACCGGGGGCATTATTCGCGACTCCAACTAACTATAGGTGGCGCCACTCATTTTCCAAAATGGCGGTTATAGTGAGGGTCGGAGATGCATGCCGCTGTTGAGCCTGTCTAGTCTGCTGGCTTCACTGAGCGACACAAATTATTTCTGGTAATACGAGGAAGCTAGGGTTTTAAGAGCGCAGGTCACCTCTTTACCCTGAAAACAAGAACGGTGTTTAGCGTAATATATACGCAAGGATGCGCGTTTTAATTCTGGAGCGAAACCGAAACTAACCTCTATTTTGGATTTAATTTCTCGCTATATAGGTCTTATCTTCGGATTCTTTCCTAACTCGTAATGCGTTTCACATCGTAATTATTTAGTTAGAAAAGTTGTTCGTGGAAACTTTATTTTGTGACATACATGGTCGATCCAGGCTGATATTCGTAGTTGTTGTAGTTGTTGAAAAAATCAGTGCTAATAGTTGTGCGTTCTCGCTGCCTTTTCTCGCTCAGATGATTGCCATGAGAAATAATGAACTGCGGGCTTTTTAATTAGTTTTTGGGTATTTAGATGATTAATTGGCTAAACATTATTCGCAGCACAAGAATAAGAGAATAATTCAAATTTTTACAATATGTCCGCAAAACGTATAAATTAATAAACGCTGTTCTCACTGGAACAACCAAAAGACGGAATTCGAGTCAGACAGCTGAAGTGTGTGTGTGTCATTTTATAGCAACGCATGACCCACAGGACTTTATATTACATCCAGTGTTTGTTTGTCTATCTTGATAACGATGTCAGAGTTTTTTATATAATAAAAATAAAATAAAATTATACCTTTCTGGAAAGACTATTATGGTTAAATGGCGTATTTTCGTGATCTTGGCTATAATTGGGGGCATACATTGCCGCGATTTGTATTAATAATAATATTATTAAAATTCAGATATTTCAATACGTAAGTTTTTAAGTTTTCAAGCTCTAATATAATTTGTTGCTTATGATCTAACTTTAAACGCGCGAACAAATATGACAATCAAGAGTGTGCTTATTACCATCGCTGGTGCCAATTGCAGCATTTTTAATTACCAAGTAATAAAGTAAAAATAGTCTAAAATCAATGAAAACATTCTATCTAATGTGAGAAATCCATGTAAAATTACATTAATATTGGGTAAAGTATTATTTGCTATCAAAGTCGTGACTTTTGACAATCGGCAAAACGTCCAAAGTCGCGGCAAATATCCTTCCAGACCAAATGCCCAAAAGTAAAAACAACAACAAAAAACCAGTTTTGTTTTAATTATTCATCTTTTCATAGCATTTAGTTCATTTTTACGGTCAGTCGTTTTGCCAATCTCAACCTTTCCAGTTCGAAGGAACGCCTACCCGCTTGCACGTCTGCTCACTGCAGCACGTTTCGTTGGCGTTGGAAGCCGGTGAAACAGTAGTGAGTATACGAGCGAACGCAAGCGCTGTGTGTTTGCGTTAGCTTTGCGTGTTCCACACTGCGCGTGGGCAGAGCCCAAAATTGGGGTCTTGGATTGGCGCATGGCGATGAGGCGCAAGCACAACGTGGGGCACGCAACTCTAACGCATACGCACAGCGCTTTCGTTTGCTTCTATACGCCATACTCTCTAGTATAAGGTACAATCCCATACCGGCCGCAGCACTACGTTGGGACAGTGAAGAGTGTTGTTTGCATTCGGAAATGACATTTTGCGAGCCATGATCGCGAGCAGTTCCGCCGTGCCCGCTGGGCAGGAGAATCGGGGGACCCTCACTAGAGCGCTTCCCGTTTCCGCCGCGGGAGGGCGAGCGTCGAGCTGGAGACGCAAACACAAAGTTGAATCAGTACGTTCGTGGAGCGCGCCGACTAGACCTTGGCAACACAAGTTCGGCGACACCGACGCCGGCCCCAGCTTTGTCTTTGACGAGGGCCCCAGATCGACGGCGTATTATCTCTGCATGTCGTCTGCTTGAAACGTGGAAACACCGTCTTATGCGCAAGCCTTCCCGCAGTATGACGTAAAGTGCAAACTCACCGTTCTTTTTTTTTTCTTACATTACGCGACGTTTCGCGTCGAAGTTTTCTCCTGCAGGTTATCGCGCTGGACACCAGCCGCCGTACATAAGCAGATTCTATCCTACTAGCACTTTCAAGCCTGTGTCACGCGATTAAAAATGAGGAAATAAATCGGCGCTCACGTCTGGGCTAACCGCGTAGCATTCTGTTTTAGACTCTCAGGTCCACCCGTGGGAGGCCCACAGCCAAAGGGTCCCTTGGTCATCGGACCCCGGCAGGCCAGAGGAGTCCGGCGAAGAAGCGCCCAGCACCAAGACATCGATCGCCACCGCGCCAGCCGACGACTTGGGCCCGACCGAGCTGCGGCGCCAGACACGGGTCAACGCCCACGACTCCGGGTCCAAACGCGCGCCCACACAGTCCAGCCACGAAGCTCGCTGCTCGAGGTCGTGGCTCCAGGCAAGCGGGCCTGTCAGCCGCACGCGCCGAAGCCCGAGGCAAACAAATTCGGCGTTCAATATCAACACCACGGGCGCCACGGATCGCAGACTAAACAAACACCCGGTGCTATATATACCTCCCCACATGCCATATATATATATATATATATATATATATATATATATATATATATATATATATATATATATATATATATATATATAGAGAGAGAGAGAGAGAGAGAGAGAGAAAGATAATACCTGACCCTTAAACTTTTCTAATCCGCACATGCCGTCAAATATCCCCCTTCCTCCCCTCCCTACCTAAAAAAAAAAAAAAAAAAAAAAAAAAAAAAAAAAAACGTTTTAGCATTAACATGAGGATGAAAATTTCCACATGTTGCGACGGTAGCATTTTACCCGCTACGAATTTCAAACGGCAACTCTGTCGCTTCTTCTTCAACCAACTTGTCTCAAACGGTAAAAGGCCATTTAAAGACGAAGGCCTCTCGTTCCCTTCGGTGTTTTTGTTGTTTGTTTGACACAGAGGGAGGGTGCCCGTTGCAAGTTCCTCGGGTAAACACTGGGACACCCGAACAACAATCCCCCCCCCCCCCCCCAAAAAAAAAAAAAAAAAAAATACTCCAGCCCTACTTCCACGTCCAGAGACGCCGATTCTTCGGCTTGCTTTTACGGCGCGAGAAACGTGCTACATAGATATATAGCCGCGCAAACCGTTGCGCCCCCACCTCGCTCCCCCGTTAGACTCCCAAACTAAAAAAAAAAAAAAAAAAAAACTTTTTTTTTTTTTTTTTTTTTTTTTAAAGCGGCTTTGCTATGGCCCGTTTCAGAGCCTGCAAAAGGCACCCTGGGACCCATCTCAAAGACGAGGAATTTTCGAGGGCGCGTTGAGACGGGTTTAGAAAGCGGATCGGGCGAATCTGAAAGCTTGCGCGGCCCCCTCCGCAGTGCGACGACGCCGCCCGAATCGAAGGAATGTCGAAACCGTGAGGCGCCTTTTAGGATACGCGCGAGGCCCACAAGCGCAAACAAAACGCGCGGGGGAGGAAGAGACGAACAGCCGGGGGCGCATTCGCGGGGAAATATGCCCGCCGAGGCGCGGAGCGGCACGTCCACCGTTTCGCAACAGCAGCCCTTTGAGAGCGCGCGCTGAATCGAGAGAAAGGGATACGGGCTTTGCGTAGCTCCATTGCACAATCTACGAAATTTGCCCAGAGATGTAGTGTATCAACAATGCTTAGAATCCTAGGAACGGAAGGCTTAGCCGAGGCTCTGCCTCGAAGCTGTTTTCGCGCATCTTTCGAGGCCCTGCTCTTGTGCCGTCTTTCTTTGCTGAGAAAGCAGCGCCTCTCGCATACATGCGCACGAACACAGGCACCGAGTGACAGACACGCGCGACAACAAACACACGCAGGCTCTGGCGCAAACGCAGGAAACGATATGTGCGGCCTGTACGCGCGAAGAAAAATCATCGGGACAAAGCATTGGCGGAGAAAGCCGATTGGCGGTTTTACCGTCACGTGGTATTCTCACAACCAACCCGCTGCATTTTGAACTTGGAAATAACTTGGGTTTAGCGGAGCACCCGATAATGGGCAAATTCACGCTTCCGTTTTACTATGTGAGCTAAATTATCGAGGGCACAATCCATTGAATCACGCTGTATACACCTACCTCTATGTAGCTCTCGGGTCTGTCGAAATGAAAGCGCGGGCGGCTGTGCCTTCCGATTCGCGGGGAAGCCTGTGGCGGCCAAGCAGCTGTTTGCTTACCGTCGCAACCGTCTGCCGCAACCATGCCAGCTGCACACAACTGAAGCTTCCAGTTGAAGAGGGGTCCAAGTGAAAGAGGACGAAACTAGAGCTAGAAAAGTAAAGGCCACACACGAATGCACTGGGGTGGAAGTGAACTCTACCGGAAACAAGAGTCGAAGGGAGAGACTTGCATGCGGCAGCACTACGAGGCATATTACTCATTGTAATCAATTACTTTTCAGAGGAAATTCACTACTTTTCCTCATCGGAGTAGTCCGGCAGGTGATCAGATTAGCTCTACGTTAATTAATTTACGAGTAATCGTTACTTTCCACGTGGAAACCCAAGCAACATACTTAGAGGTTTTTTTTTTTTTTTTTTTTTTTTAGAAATTGAAGGGCGTTTATGAGACTATTAGTGTGGCGGAAGGCGTCCATTCGAGTCGACAATGTCAGCGGTAAAATTAAAAATACCCTGTTCGAGTAAAATTCGAGAAAGCGTTAATCTGTTCGCGTTGAGGGAGCCGCGCGGCGGGCCTCTCACCCAATACCTTTCACCGTACAGAAAAGAGGAGGAATAAGTAATTCTAGCGGTATCAAAGACTATTCAGGAATCAAAGAAGGTAACGCTGGCTTTTGGAGCAACGTCCAATCTCTCTTATTATCGAGTATGCATAATAAAGTAATCTTGTATAACATTTTTTTTTTTTTTTTGAGCGCGAGGCATTTTGATTGAAATCGATTATATTGTGTTTCTTTCTTTTTTTTTTTTTTTTTTTTTTGCAAATCTGGTGCATTATGAGGAATTCCAAACTACGAGGAGCCCTCGTATGGCTAGAAAAGGTTTATTCTCGTTACTAGGTAACGGAGCGCAACGCAGTACAGAAAAACGCCGAACCTTTTGCCTTCTCATGCACATTAAACAATCTATTTAACCGAAACTACACTGTAAAAAAAGTTGCACCCTCAAGGGCACTTTTTTGCTGAGGACACCCTTTCTACACCATTTTGTTTTGTATGTTTCTTTTAAAATGGGTGTAGCCATCGCCTGGACGCCCTTAAAACACCCATGCACCTTTTAAGGGTGCGTAGGTGCAAGGGTGTTGAAGATTAGTAGGGTGTATGGGTGCATTTATATGATGAAGCTGGCCACGTCGTAGTTTCGAATTATATTTTTTCTGTTTTTACAAACATAGTAATTATTTGAATAAATATGTTTTATATTGTGATAACTTTTTTGTTACATTTTGACCAAGTTTAATTTTATTCTTAACGAAGCACGACCTTTAGCACCTTTAAAATGAGTGGCCGGCTGTAGCCGTATTTACATCCGGGTGTCGCTTAGCATCGTGGTTCGCGATTCGAACGTTGGGTAGCAATAAGGGTTAGCTCATTAGTTAGCCGAAGTTCGGCACCTTCGGATACCGAAATTTCGGTTACGTGCCTCCTAACAGTGGGCACTAATGGTGCACGTCGGAAGTTGACACTTGAAAAAGCCAGCTTGCGTGGTATAAAGGCCTCTGCGAGCGCTTGCAGTCTTCTGGCTTCAGAGATAGACTTCGAGAGGAACAGATTTCAGGTAGGGTGAACATATTTGAAAAACTTCGAACACTGCTTGTGCATACATAGGTTTCTTAATGTTGATTTCTTGTGACCTCTGATAGTGTGTATTTTTGAATTTCTATAACGTATTGTCGCCAACGGCTTGGACCGGATTCCCGCCCTGTATCGTCATCTGCACGAGCCGTGGGTAAAGCAACTTATTGTCAGCCAACAAAGTCAGTTTTGATGGTGCGAAAGAATGCTTGTGAGAGCTAGCTGTCTGCACGTCTTCGACAGCAGTGACCACATCGATGGCGGCCAGTGAATACCTCCTATACGTTGGAAAAAATCAATATAAACATTGAATTAATCAAGACCTAAGTGACCTACATGTATGTTGAGATCGCGATCACTGGCTTGTGTAGGAATTCGTGAATCTTGCCTGCTCTCGTTCTGTTGCTGCTATTTCTAGTTGTTTCTAGCTGTCCACGACGGCCAGCTCTGCATGCGAATACTGTATTTGAAGTGTGTTTCTATCTTTTCTAATTCTGCAAGCTTTTTGTTTTCTAAAATATTTCAGTTTTCCCAGGACTTTAACATGCTACTCAAGAAAGATGGAGCTGCAGCTGTGGTGGAAGGGATGCAAACTGTCCTGGGCCTAGCCCTCGGGGATCGCTTCGGAGCCAAAAGAAAGGACACGATGCCTGTCCTGGAGGCTGAAAACGTGACAGCTAGCGCAAGGCGCAAGAAACGTATGTTCATCAAGACGTGTTAAAAATTCAGTGCGGCCATGTTGTGTCGCAAGTGTTTGCTGTAGCCCATGCTGCTTTGTGCAAGTTTAGAGTCCCCATGGGTGCACATTAGTGTTCTATGATACAACAGTGACCCAAGACATCCTTGTTTCCTAGAATCATTCTTGGTATGCAGTGTATTTACTGAAACCGATCAGCACAGAAGCGTCATTACCATTGTAAGGTTCACTAAGCAATTGAATTAGTGAACTTATACACCTCGAGATGAAACCATACTGCCACTAAAAGACAGAAAGGGTAACTGCCTACTTTTACTTCTTTGCTGCTTGTTGTGGAAAAAGATGCATTCAACATCAATTGTTCAGCTTATCCGAATAAAGGCTCAGCGAGCTTTTACAGCAGATGGAGGTGTAATAGCTGAGTAAGCTGACGTTTATAATTGGGAATGCACGTGGTGGACATTTGATTCGATAATGCTGTGATATACTGAAGAATTCCATATTTCCCACTAGAATTACTTACAAACAACAATATTCAACAGAATACTTAGCATTCTATGGCGAATGGTTTAAGAAAGCCGTAGGGCGACCTTGTCTCGTCCACGCTTTGATGGTAGCGCGACAGTAGCGCCGCCTCCTTGTGTATCTCAGGGCGAATTGCCTTTATAAAGATTTTCAAATTTGCCGAGCAATCGTTTTTATACTTACAGTGCTCTAAATCTTGCTTTAATATTTCAGGTTATCATGCGACAGGTCTGAATTTGCTACCAATATTTGTCATGAGAGAAACCAGCTTGTTTTCGTTGCAAAATATTTACAAGATACGCTTTGCATGGGGGGGGGGGGGGGGGGGGTAGGAGTAAACAAGGAATCCGAGAAACAAGATGAGGACGAGAAAAAGCGTCGAGTAAAGAAAGGACTAGTCTTCCTCGAGTTTCTAGTCTTTTTTTTCTTAAGGAGCACAAAGTTTAAATTGAAAGAAAAATTAAGGAGTATGTGATGTGTTCATATTGCAGACATCCGGGCTGTACGAATCTTGCAACTCTAGGCGAAACTTGTTCATGCATCAATCAAGAGCAATGGAAGCCATGTTTGTTCCTCTGGTAAGTTTATGCAACATAGAGCTATCCTGAAAGCTTGAAACTGAAATGCGGTTATACCATCCCTGTCATAACTGTGTGCTACATTGGCTGAACTATATATCACGTTTTCTTACAGGTCCGTCTCTCACGTGGATAATACAACAATAGTTGCGGTAATTAGGTGAAGCAGCACTGCACATATTCTGTCGCTTAAATTCTTTGCCTTGTTTGCGGTGCCAGATGTATCGCAAAAGTTAAAACGGGGTTTGAGACAAAAAAAAAGGAAAACTCTTTTTCACAAAAATGATCTATAAATCACAGAGAGCTGAAGATTCGAGCAAAATATGACTGAAGGTACAATCAAAATCTCGCTTTGCGTGAATATGAAGGTGCATGACTGGGTACTTTCGTGTTTATAGAAAGCATATTACGACTGTACATGATCGTTTGATAAGCACTAGGTGCTTCAATTTGTTTTTCTGGAGTGGTAAAGCCAAAGACAATGTATCACATTCAAAGGGCTCTTTAGTTATCAATATAATTTTATACGGCGTGCAAGTTTGTCTGCTGCTCGCGCACCTACTGTGTTTGTTTACACCCGACTTGTAGACACATGCTTTCGTTTACGTCCCGGTTTTAGCCTATTACAGCTCGCAATAAAATGCCGAGTCATCGTGCATTTGTAGCGACTCAGCGCATTTACAAGGCGTATCTTGATTGCTGTCCTTTCTTCCTTCTTTTTTTTTTTCACTAAAACTTGCACGAATGTTTTCATGCACAAAAGACACATTTTTGTTTGCTTGAACGTCTATAGCGTAAATATTTCAGACTGGATGGTTGGCAGGTCTGGCTTGCTCCAAACTGTGCTATTGTGACCCTAAACTGCTGCTGCGGACTGTCTTTTTCTATGCATGCAGGAAGGAGAGAAACCGCGTACACCATGCATCGCTTACAGTGGCACCTCTGTTGAGAAGGCAGACGACCTGTTCCTTTGCATCGAGAAGCAGCAGTTACTGCGTGTGATTGATGCTGAGCAAGGCATTGCTGAAATGTTGGCGGCACACTATCTTTTTGACATCAACTATGCTACAGCAGCACACAGTTTGTGGTGCGTTGTAGAACATTTATTGTTTGGTGTTCGTGTTACAAAACCAAGGTGCGCAACACAGCGCTTCATCTCTTCTTACGTGGCAGAGTTCTCCAGTGTTCAGCTGCAGACCTCTGCAAATTAAGCGATGATCTGCTCACAAACCAACGTGTTTTAAAGAAACAATAAATTTTTCGACTAATTGTTCCGCTCTGTGTGTTCTTTAAATGACTATACTCGAGCATAGCTTTTTGTGGCAATACAGCCGGAGCTGAAGATGGCGGGTGCACCTGGGAGACAGTGCGGAGCGCAGCCATTGGCTGCGATATGAGAGCAGCCGATGACTGCGCTCCGCACCGGCGCCCAATTGACCCCGGCCACCCACAGCTCGGATTGCATTGCCACAGAAAGTTGTCCTCGAGTATTCCAGACCTACAATGACCATCAGAAGTGTGGCATGCATCAATGAGGCTCAACAGGGGTTATAAGGCTTCCTAAAATGTGCACCCTTTTAACACCCTTATAACACCCTTAGATCAAAGGGTGGTGACAGGCTGAAAACACCCTTTATTGATAAAGGTGCACCTTGAACCGCAGCACCCATGAAAAGGGGTGTGTAGTCATTCGGAAGCACCCTTTCTTAGGGGTGCAAGGGGGTGAGTTATAGACACGAAAATGCACCTTTAAGGGTGCAAATTTTTTTACAGTGTAGGTTATTGTCCAAAGTGCCTGGCGCAAACAGAGCTGCAATCAGGCTCAACCCGGGTCGAAAACTCGTCCCGCGGGAAACGAACAATAACATCTAAATACAAAAAAAATAATAAGACCCCCCCCCCCCCCCCACACACACACACACAAACAATCAAACAAAAAGGAGACGAGATTTAAAGTTCTGATGACAAATCGCGGTGCCATTTCATCGCATATCAAATAACACGAGAAACGAAGTGAACGCCAACAAACGAAAAGAGAACAGAGAAACTTCTAAAAAATAAGGCAGGCTACTGAAAAAAAAAAAAAAGGCGTGTACCCACAGTCAGTGAAACGCAAATGGTTTCAGTTCGATGCCGCAAAGAGAATGACCCGAGTTCACCGTTTCAACGGGGGTCCTTATCACATACCGTCGCCCCACGTCACAGAGCTTATCCGGCCAACGCCCCCCTTTAGGTCGGCCGGGACAGACGGCTTCAACGGCGAGCCGATAACCGATTATTGGCAGGTTATCGTACACTCTTTGGAGCACCGCTCCTTCAATCAAACCAAAGGTGTCTGGGTACTAAGGCATGGGAAGGCGTAAGCCTGCACGCGCCTGACACAATGTCATTCGACAATTCATCTTGGGAGTTCAAACTAGGTCGCATCGATAAGTGAACAAGCAAATTGGAAAACGGGAAGCTCAAATTACCGACTGAAGGCGACGAGCGCGTGCAGAAGGCAGCGCCTATACTGGGCTCTTAAGTCTTAACCCGGCACCGACTGGAACTACACTACTAAAATAGTAAAACTAAAACAACCACCAATTACTGGCGCTCCACTGCTACCATTAATCGTAAGATTTCATTGCAAGAATCCTCGGGACCGTTACAGAAAGAAGTTAGGAGAGATATGAAACGCCGAATTCTTCGCGTGGAAGAATTTTACGAATTCCTTCCCAGAGCCACTTCTGCCGATTAATCGCTCTTGCTATTCGAAACTCGCACGAAGATCATACTTGCACCTCACACTTCAGGGTGTTTCCACGTCAGGTCGCACGATGGTCCGCGTCATATCTTTTTTTTTATATATATTTATGTAAAACTAAATATATATCAAAGCCACATTCCTGGGAGGGGCATTCAGGTATATGCGAACGCCGTAAAGAATTTTCTTCCGGAGATATGAAATTTCGAAGCTCGAGGAGTGGAGATTGCCAAGGTTTCTCTGCGATGCTTTGAACACCCCTCAATAGAACACCGAAGCATGCACGTACTAATAAGTTTTTTTTTTTTTTTACTTATTTTATGAAATGTTTACAACATGTACACAGAATATAAAAAAATTGCAAAAAATATTTCTATGCAAAAAGATTATAAAAAAGCTACGATACAAGTTAATTAAACACGATTTAGAGACGCGTACATTCACAAAACATTTACCAACAAACTACATATAAAATGGTGCAAAATGACGTTTACGAATATATAAAAATATATGGTTAGCCATTATTGTAGTTGTGTTACTATTAATGCAGAAACGCTGACGATTTTTCTAAATATGAATAAATAGCACGTCAATGTTTCTTTTAAACTCTCCTTAACCATTTACAATGACTCGAACTAACCAGACTTGTACGTAACGCGTTACAAGTAATGGATTACTTGTAATCGATTACATTTTACTTTAATTTTGTAACGCTTCAATTACTTCCTTTCAGGAGTAACGATTATTGCAATTGAATTACTTTTTTGCTGTAATCGATTACAAAATTACCGATTACAAATTTTCTCAATTTTTTTTTTTTTTTTTTTTTTTTTTTGGGGGGGGGGGGGGGGTTAGATCATAGATGTGCTGGAGTCACTCAGCTAATGGCAAAAACGGTCAGTGTTATTTTTTTTTTTTTTCCAAATTACTAAGCACGGCAACTCGAGGTTTAGTCAGCCACTTCACTATGCTTCGTTTCCTGGGTATTTTTTTTTTTTTTTTTGGTACGCCGGAGATTACGTTCGGGTAAAAAAAAAAAGAAAAAAAAAAGACCTTATCCAGCCTCTTGTGAGTAATATGCAAATAAACAGCGCTATTTTTATTTATTTATTTTTCACGAGAGGGATTGGGTGTGTTGGCGTCACCCACTCAGCTCTGTGCAAAAACGGTCAAGACTTCTTTTTCGGAACAACTGAGCATAAATGCGGAACACCTATGTAATATATGTGTGTATGTGCTACCGCGATAAAAAAGTTGAATGAAAAGTAACGTGGGAAGTAATCGATTACTTTAGAGTAATTTTTCGATTACTTTTTTGAGGCTGTAATTCTAATTGTAATCGGTTACTTTTTACAGTGAAGTAATTGTAATTGTAATCGGTTACTTTTTTCAGAAACGTGTACAAGTGTGGAACTAACTTGTGATGGCAAAACATTGAGTAACAAATAACCTCCTAACAACAAACAAACCTCCACTCAAATTGAGCTAGCTTGTCTTCGTTATAGGGGCTTTGCGCACGACGTCGGCTCTCCGAGGAGACATTTTCTAGAACCGGCAAAGGCTGCCCAGCGGTGCTGCTCTACCGTAGGGTGTAATAAGCCGTGCTGTTAGCTTTATACTTTGTTTCCTTGCGTTGCCTCCCAAGACATCCACCCTCCCCACCTTCAAAACGCGTCCAAATTGAGTGTTTCTTCGGAGCGCCGTATAACGCAGCTCATGCCTCGTATATTCATAGTGTGGGTGGATGTAATAGTTTTCGATGATGGTCACCATATTTCTAATTGAAATTATATCTTGTGGGAGCCACTGGTTCCCCTCCCCCGACAAGGCCTAAGCCGCGGATGTTCCGGATGAAGTCGTCTGGCTTCGAGGCTGGTCGCTCTGTATCATGTCGGGGAGGGTACACCACCATGCTGGCCTACCCTCTCGCACTCCTCCGGGTGTCTCCCCGATTTCGGCTGAGCAGCGAGATTGCGCGGGGCAGTCGGGCCTGCCCTCTTCCGAGCGCCTCCTGGTAATCTCAGGTTGTCTACAGGCTAGCTTCTTCCTTTCTATCACGTGCACGGATCGTCATATGGTAGTCGTTTCTAATGTTCATAGTGACCCTGTCTGCACTAAATAAACAATCACGACATCCATCTAAAGAGGGTACGCGACACTCAGAGTTAAAAAAGGGTGGCGGTATGTGCAGGTCCCGCTCGGCCCTTGGATTACTCTTTCGTTCCCACTTTCCGTCGAAGAAAAATAGCCAATGCAGCTTACGAAAACCTTAAAAATATTTCTCACTAAAAAAAAAAAAAATAAATAAAAAATAAAAAATTAGGGAAGACGCGCTATGCTACAAAACTGACAGTTTCACCCCATATCATTCAACGAGGTTTCAAACATACGTTTGGTTTTGCAAACATAAAAGTGAACAATAGTAAAGACGGATATTGGAAAGTTTCAACAAGCCTAGCCTAGCTTTCGTGTAATGGAAGTTGTTTGAAGAAAGAAAAAAAATTAATGCACGCTGTTCAACGTGCTGGGCGGTCCGTCGCTTTGAAATGTTTTCCCCCGCAAGTGCTCTTTTAACTCACGGGAAACTTTTAAAACGTCCTATATATGTTTTTGTTATTCTCATATGACAACGCTTAAACATTAGTTAAGACAGTTTAGATTTCTGTAGTTTACCAAAATAAGCAAATTCTGAACGTGCGGAAGAACCCCTTACCATATTATACTATAAATACTATCGATGTATATGTTTTGCCGAACCGTGTGTCGACTCGAGAACCAATAAAATCTATGATCATGTTACAAAAATAACTAATATTTAAGTGAAAAACGCAATGACAGATATGCGTCGTATAATGGAGGTACATATATATATTCTTTTCAAACGCACTGCTTAATATGCCGGAACCATATATGTCAAAGAAATTTCATTGCATATTATAAGAGCACATAGAAAACTCTCTATATAAAAAAATGAGGAAAGAAACGCATTTTCTTAAAATGATGTTGAATTTTGTACTTTTAGCTTTTCTTCTTTACATTGTTGTTTCTTCTATATAAATTATGCTTAAATTAAAATAAAATATATATGGGAGATGAAATCACCCATCATATATATATATATATGCTGTAAATGACTTAATTTTCGCGAACACCTAATTTTCGTGAAACTCGCGAATCGCCTACGATTCGCGAAACATAGGTCCCGCGAACAATTCCGATAAAATGTAAACACATTGGAATCTATATTGAGATCCCACCGCGTCGCGAAAATTAGAACCCGCGAATTATTCCGAAACTACAGCTTCCACCTAAATCGCGAAATATTGAGCCCGCAAAAAAATAAGTCGTTCACAGTAGATCATTTTTTGAGGCAACTCAAAATACCGCCAAGCGTTTTCTCTTTCAAATGAAACCACCGAGCTGAATGTTCCTCCCAAGAACATATGGCTTCCGGATATACTTTTTATAGAAATATTAAAAAAAAAATAATTGACCCGAACCATCACTGTACGAATTGACGCGGAAACACCCTTCAGTGCTGGTAAAAGCCCAAGCGCGAAAGCCGTGGCTATGCAGAGTGCTTCACCGTGTACCAGCACTCGCGTATGCAAGCCCCTTAGAAAACCACGCGCTCGCGCCTTTGCCAGCACTCAAGAGTCGCGTAGCCGATCGCAAACCGGACCTATCAGGGATGTTTATAAGCAGGAGGCAATCGGCATAGCAAAATATGCACCAACTTGCAAAAAAAAAAAACAGCAAAAAAACAAGCGATTTTTATTTTTGTGGGGAAAAATGTAATTTTGTAAGGCTTTCGTATTTAGGTTTTCGTAGCACGTATACGCCTTCGCGCTGAATAAATAAATGAATAAATAAATGTGTTGACACAAGGATCGCTCTCTGACCGGCTGAGAAAGGGTAGAATGGGGAGGGGGGAAGGGGGCGGGAGGGCAGAAAAAAGAGATTGAAACATTCGTTTATATAAGTATACCTCCTTTTGTGCCTCGGTCTCGGGTTTTCAAGATGTTGAAAGTTCACCAGCTCGCCTGCATGTTCTCTGGTGTTTCTGAAGAAAGAAAGTTAGCTATTCTTGTTCAGAACGAAATGAAATTTGTGAGTCCTGAACCCCGCCCCCCCCCCCCCCCCAAAAAAAAAAAAAAAAAAAAAAAAAAAAAAGAAATCACAATTTAAGCGATTACCAAAAACTCGAAACACTAACTCTTCGAACTCATAACTCAAGCCGCTATCAACTCAGGTGCCAGTCAAAAAAAAAAACCCTTAAGATACAACTAATATCAATAACAAAAAAGGTGGTTCTCGAATATGATGTTACCCCATCAGAACGTCGGGTGTGGTTATGTCATCACACTCCGAGCATGACGTCGACACTTTGTTGCGTTTTCCTCACACAGGTAGTGTGTCGAGCACCTACTCCCTTCCGCATGTGCGTACATACCCCTTGTGGAACCCATGGGCGCGAGCGTGCAGCCCTGACGAGGTTGCCACCCGCTCGTGCGTGTACACCTTTCAGACCGAAGAGCAGGCTGATACGGCAACGTACGCACATTCGCCGTCACTGCATCTGTTGCAAGTTAGCCGTGCGAGAAAAAACGAAAAGAAAAAAGAGCAATACCGGGGGGAGCCCGGCCCGATTCTGTCGCATCTCCGAACGACAACCCTTGTGTCGCCGCCTCCTGCCGCTTTGCTTTCGCGGCTGTTCCGCATACACCCTCAATTAGGCCCAGCTGCCTCCTCTCCCCCCGTTTTTTTTTTTTTCTTCTCTCCACGAAATGCTCGGATCGATGCGCGAATCATCCACACGACTAAACTATTTGCGGCCGCGCTGAGATCGGCCGAACACGCAAGTGACGTTTATGAGCACACCGGTTGACAGGCCGGAAACAGCAACGAGAGATTCGCCAATCGTACGTACGCGCTTGCCGCTCCACTCCCGAGAAGGTGCGTCATCGATTGAGGTACTTTCAACGCATAGAAAATAATATAATAATCGAAATGTTTACTGCGCAACGAATGTTACACCACTTTACGTAGGCCCGCAAAAGCATGGGGTTGCTTGCCCGCGGGACCCGACAACAAGCAACTTTACACAATTAAGAGAAAAACGTTTATTTAAAAAAAAAAGAAAAGTGAAAAACAATCAGAAAGCACGTACAACTCTTAATAAATAACCCGTACAACAATTCAGGTATGACAGCCGATAACCTTTTGTTTAGCCTCTCAAGTTGGAAACACTCGCCTGCCAACATATAACTGCTTGTGTGTGCTGCTGAAGTAATTATTTACTAACATTCCATAAATACAGAATTTTCTAACTGTTTATACGCAGGCGGCGCTACGAGCGGATGGGACCAACCAGACAGCTTCAAAAGAGCACCATCCTGGTGTTCGTCATGCTTCTGTACATGTTCTATAATCGCTGAACCAACCAATCATAAACTAAAGAAAAGGGTCCAGTGACTTGCGCTTTTGACGCTGATTGATTGGTCTCATTACCTCGTAGCGTCGGCTGCGTCTTGACTTAATAGCGCGTTTACACTTGCGGATTCGCGGGCGGATCCGCGCAGGCGGAGAGTGGATTTTGGAGCCGGGTGGCGAAATCGACTCGTCGCTGGCGGGAAATCTGGATACAAGTCCCCGACTAATCCAGATTTTCCACCAGCGACGAGTGGATTTCGCCACCCGGCTCCAAGATGCACTCTCCGCCTGCGCGGATCCGCACGCGAATCCGGAAGCGTAAACGCGCCATAAGCTGAAACGAAGTACAGCGAAAAATATCTGGGCCGCAACAATTGCCAACGACTTGGAAGTCGGTCACCGTCAACTACGTTTGATTTGGATCTTTGGTTTTGAGGAGTGGTGTGCGAATATTGCTTCATATCGAATGGAGCGGTGTCATCGCTCAGCTTCGTAAAGAGGTTATATAGTGGTTCTCCGTTGCACTGTGAAGGCAATGGACGATGCAGCGCGCTGTTCCTAGTTTCGAGGCTCGAAAGCAGCAACACCCCCGAGATGACGCGCAAGCGCCGTGGGGCCACGCCAAGCCGAGATTAGCCACTTTCATGACCACGTTCGTTTCACGAAAATGATCATGGCCCGTCAAGTGCATATCTTACTCCACTCCGCGTATTTCTGCAACGCTAATCCTGTAATTTCGGTTCTGTGTTTTCGGAGATTTCCTTTCGTAAAATTCATATCTTTTTTTTTTGTTTTTGTTTTTGTTTTTTGCTGAAAAATTGGGGTTTATCGCAGATTATTTTGTTAGATTTTGAATTCATTGAAATTCGGAGTCTAATTTTACTCAGTTCCCCCCTTTTTGTTTTCTTCAAAATTTAAAGTAAAAATTAAAAAGGTCCGGAGATAAACGTACTCCAAATTTATCAGAACTCACCTGTATCGAATGGTATCTCTGCAGCTGCATTTCGAATTGGCACTTTGCCATTGACAATACTAACTATCCCACGACAAGTATTGCAAAGAAGTGTTGCCTCAATAAAAGTCGATACTCTGAAATAACTAAACTCCTGAACGTAGTCGCTGGGAAGCATGGAAGCTTCAGCTTTCCTCCTCCTCGATTGAAATATACGGGTTCACAGTGATCACTGTTATGAAAACACTGCCCCTCCTTCCTCTACACTTTGTCGCATCCTACGATGGACTAAAGGCCAAAGCCACGGTCCGCCAGGTCCAATCACGTTCCACGCTAAACTATGACATGCTTAACACTGATTAGGGCTGCATCATGTTTATAGCTTCCACAGTGCAAAGAGCTTGTATGTCGTGGCTTTCTTCGCAATGTAGATTGATGAGTCACTTAGTGCCATTTGATTCGAACCACTGTTCACCCATCCCCACGCGGGCACCAATAGGCGCATCGAAGCGCAATACCATGCAATTTCTAAGTGACTCGTGATTGGATCTGGCGGTCCGTAGCTTCTGCCTTTAGTCCATCGTAGGATGAGACGAAGTATAGACCGACACGCTGTTTACAGACAAGCCCGCGTTTGCCCACACCAGGTGTGGGCACTGCGCGTGCGCAGAAACCGAATTCGCGTGAAGTGAAGCGTCTGCGCATGCGCAGTGCCGTCGACAGCGCCACCGCAGCTGCGTGACGTCAGGGCCGCGTGTTGGTCTATAAGAAGCACAAAAATAGTACGATCCAAACTATACGCCTAAACAATGGCTTTGATCGTGACCCAGCGCGCTACCATTACCCGTCGTCTTGAACGAACCTTGACTAGGTAAACTCCGCTTTATCAGTAGTCCTATATATATTTCAAAGGAAACTGAAGTGGCCTTTCTTTAGGACCACTCACTGACCCTGGGCTCTCACGAAATTTATTTGTAAAATACCTCCTTTTTTACTCTATTATTCCATCGTGGCCTCGAAATTCGGAGCTTTTCGGATAAATCTGAATAGCCAAAAAGTGTACCGGCGAGTGTTTTTCGGAGTTTATCGCATTTATCCGAAAACATGGAACCCTACCTATAATGCACGGTTGCAATGCCGTCGTTTGGTGCCACCTCCAACTGCCGACAAAAGCGATAAAGAGACCAACTATTCGCGACGAGATATTTCAATGGCGATCTCTGATGGTTACTATCCCTAATGTTGTGACCAAGAACCAAGGTTATCAGTTAGAAACGACAAGTTCGAGTGTATGCGTAAAAGCACGGTGGAAGCTTGGAGTCATCGCGTTCTTAAATCAACACCGTCAGAGTTCACGTCTCGCACTGCTCTTCTTTTCATCGATGAAAGCAGAATTCCGCGAAACACGTCGTACGAGTGCCCGGCCAATCGTGGAAGGCGACGCTATTGGTCGCACACGTCGCCAATAGAGGATTTACATCGCTCTCATCCTCCCTGAGTTTGACAGTATTCTCCTGGAACTAGAATGCAGAGCCATCGGTTCTTTCTCCGTGTTCATGGTTTCATAGCAAAAGAAATCGGCGTAGAGTTTGCTCGCTCATTTGGCGCAAGTGTGTTTGCTTCGCGTATACACAGAGAAAGGTGCATTCCGCACCTCCAACAGCGCACGTTGCTCTCCTCGGTCCGGAAGACGAGCAATATAAGGCATCAGTAAAGCTCGTCCCCTCCAGCGCCGCGACACCCAAATGCGCCGATGGCAAGCGACTCGACCGTTCCCTGAGTGGTATCAAACGCCATCGGGTTCAACGCAAGGAGCAGGAAAGCTCTCCTAATTAGGCTCGAGGGAGGCGGGCTCATAGCTCACTGGAACTGACCGAAGGTCGGCAGACTCGGATTGTGTCGACCACTGCAATCAACTTCCTCATCGATTACGCGCTCGGCTTGGCGAGGTTGCGGAGGTCACTGATTTAAATTTCCCAGGACTGAATAGAGGAAGCCTCGATAAATTACGTCTCGGAAGTCCCCTCCCCACCCCCCACAGAAATTTCTCAATTCCAATCCAATCCAAAAAAATGGAAGGATTTCTGTCCCAATCACCGAAAAGCACCGGGACACCTGGCCGAACTACACAAGGTCTGATCCCCTATACTTCGTTTCAGCTTCCGTCCGATCGCAGCCAAAGGCTGAGGGACCGTTCGCAACTTCAAGAGCATTCCTACGCACCACAAAGTAGTCCGCAAAAGTTTTTTTTTTTTTTTAAATACCTGTTTTTTTTTGCTTATAAACCTTGCAAAATATTCCAGATGTGTACTGCTGAGAATGATTTGCAACTAAAGGAACTAGATATCTGAAGTTTATGTTTTTATTAATATATGTAAATGCACGTGTTTTGGTGAAAAAAACGTACATCCGCTGGCAACACGGCTACAGCGCTCGGTTTTTCTGTGAGATTTCGTTCCCGTAATGGCCAAATCATGTGCTTCGTTGCTTTCCTCGCCGAGTCGTTTCAAAACGTCCTTTCGCTAAAGCACCTTTCGCGTCAGGCGCGAGAGGTCGTGAAGAATGTCTACTTCCAAATTCGGCAGGAGACTCCGGTCGCGTCGTACCGCGAATGCGTTGTAAACAAGGAAAGCGTCCGGGTCACTACAATTCATTGATACGCGGCGAAAACAGGGCACCCCTTTACCTGCCTATCCCATTGAACGCCGAGAAGCTGGTGGAGAGTACTGCGCCTCGAGCCCTGGTATATCCAGACAATACGAGGAAACATCAACGGACGGGTCATCGGGCACCTTGCAATGTGTACTTGCATCTCGAAACTATGCCGAAATGCCGAACAGGTGGAAAGCTCGGACACAGCCGCCAGCGGCCAGCCTACGTATTGATATCCCGTGTTACTAAATTTCAGAACATGAAAGGGCACTTTTTAAACCGTTGCAGACGATACAGTTGATACACCCGTAGCAGACGAAATACTCGGCGAGCGCGGGCGGCACGGACGACCGGTGGCGCAGCGGAGTGATACAAAAGTGCAGGCGAGATCGTGTGACCTATTGCCGGCGTGTGATTGGCTCCGGCCACAAGTAGCTTCGGCTGCGCTCAGACGGAAGCTGAAACGAAGTATAGGAGGACTTAAAAGCTCAAAAAACACGGACGAGAAAGAGACACAACACGAACTGGCGCAAACTTTTAACAGATTTAATCGAGGCAGTCAAACCAGCACACGTGCGTGAACACTCCTGCCTATATTGCCAACCCCTTGTGACAAAAGCATCCTATAAACACCAACAACAGATGACAATGCTTCAAATATTCGTACCAGTTCAACGTGTCTACACAAAACCATCCCTGTTTTCTTGAGCTTTTAAGTCCTCCAGATCATAATGAACCAACTAGCCCAATCCAAAGTTTTAACTCAACTAAAAACGTATACCGTCAGCAGCACGCGATCGCATAAAAATCGCATCGCTGCGCAGAAGTTTACAGCGGTTCTGCAACGGGAGAGGGTAAAACGACGGTGACAGGGAGAAATGAAGGACTGAAACAGCCCTCATTCATCGCCGCGCTGCTTTTGAGAAAAAGTCAAATTTCGGGGTCTTACGTGCCAAATCAACGACGAGCATCTGGCACGCCCCAGCGGAGGACTGGGGATTAATTTCGACCACCTGGGCATCGTTGGGCTTGCAACCGAAAGCTCGGTTCCACGGCGCCTTCCCCGCAATAAGCCTCCGTCAGATTGCGGGCACCTCGGACGAGATTTGAACCCGTCATCTGGAGATCCGTAGGCCAGCGCTTTGCCTCGGAGCAACAGGCGGCTTGCATTTGAGAAGTGAGCGAGGTATCGCCGAAGTAATGCAACTAAAAATACCCGTCTTTTCGAGTGAACCATGCATGTTCGAATCCCGAGTTTCTGCTCGTTTTTCAAACAAGTGCTACGCATCGAAAAAAACAAACAAACAAAAGGCATGTTGGAGTCACCGGTGCTTATTGTATGAATATTGGCTCGTCAAAAGGACCACCGATACACTGATAAGTTGGGTTCGAGTCTTTGGAACACACCGAGTCAGCGCCTGTGAAACATGGTACCGTTTGGCAAGTCAGAACTCACGACAGGGATACCACGCAAAAAGCAACATCCAGCCAACGAAAGCATGTAATGAAGTAACCTTTCCAAACATGTTCCCGACCTCGGCAATGTTTTGCCCGAAACCCCCGAAATATTCCGAGCGCTTGACTCATTTTCCGCACAAATCCAGGGGTTTCCTCTCTTGGATACACCTTTTCCCAAAGGCGCCGCCACCTTGAATTGTCGTCACTTCCGGTGTGGGCGAAAACATGGTTTTGCCGGCGCTACGCCCATGGAAGACATTTAGGATATAAGCGTAACACATTCTCGTTTTGCCTTCCCTCTATTTTTCTACTAGTCACAGGTTGAAACGCTTAATTATTTCTTCGTCGCACATAGCGGATACGCCTATTAGGTGGCTGGGGACGAGAGTACACGAAAAAGGTCCATAGCAGTTCCATCGAGGATAAAATAATAAACGCAACACACTGACTATATTGTTCTAGTTTCTTTTCCAGCCTATCTAACGTAACAATGGCGGTAATTTATCGGTGTTGTCCGGTGTAACACCGAAAGCTTAAGCAGCGGCCATTTCACTCAGAGTTACACTCGAATCTATCCACAGTCTAAAAGGAACGTTTTCTCTTTGCAGGTCCCAGAATGTGAAGTATCGTTACACCGACACGCACGTGCATTCTCAGCTCACAATTGCGCCGGAGCCGCCTCGGGTCAAACGAAGCTTTTAAAAAACAAATTGTGCACCGTAGAAAAGTAAAATACGCTCTGCAGTTCAGCATGCGCAAAAAAAGCAACGCCAACGATCCCTCGAGGCTAAAAAAACAAATAAAACCATAACTGTTAATAGAATCTACTTATACCACCTCCCTCGCAGCAATTCAACTTGGAATGTTCGTCATCGGCGGGGTGCCACACTAACCGACCGACACACGATCGAGCGGAAACAATCGTGAAGAGTAATAATAGAGACGGTGGCCAGTGTACATCGATTTGCAGCTTTTAATAGGGCCGACGCGGCCGGGACCGACTGATCGGCGGAAGTGTGTACCGTGCGCGTGCCTCCCGACGAGGCTAGCCTAATTCTATTAGTGCAAGAAGAGAGGTAGAGGCATGCGCAGGGTGGCCCGAAAAGGGAACACGCGGTTAAGCCGAGAGACCGTACAGTTTCTTGGCATGCTTCCACGGCTTCTAAGCAAACAAACAAACCACCACTACAAAAAAAAAAAAAAGGAAACGACTATATGATGTTCATTTTTTCATTTTTTTTTTAGTCTTTTTATTGCTCCATTGAACGGAAGAGTAGGTTTTGGACCAGACCAGATCAAATTTGGGTGTTTTGCATGCCAAACCAACGAAGGGCATCTGGCACACCCCAGTGGAGGACTGAGGATTAATTGCGACCATGGTGGGGATCCCTATCTTTTAACGCGCATCGGTTACACGGCACCTTCGCGGCAATAAGCCTCCGTCCGACGCCGCATATGCTCGGAGCCACCGAGGCGGGGCAGCTTTTGGACAACAGGCAACAAAACAGAGGCGCGCGCATATATACGTATATAGACCCCTTTCGAAATACTGCCCTCTGTTGGCAGCTGTGGAATTCCTGCACAATGGCGTACTAAAGCCGCAACGTCACGGCATACTTTATGCGTTTAGTTAAAGCAGAAGAAAAAACAGATCCACAGAAAAAGGCGATGAGCGCAGTGACGTTGCACTTTCGACGGTGTTTGATTGGCTCGTGGGCTCCTAGCATTCACTGCGCTCTGACGTTCGCTATCTTATGGAATGACTTGCACGTGTCACGGTGTGTGTTTTACCGCCATTGTGCAGGGGTTCCGACCTTCTAATAATCGGCACGGGAATTTCGAAAGGGGTCTATAGTTGGTAAGCGACTCGCGGTATTACGTCAGTATGACAGTCAAACGAGAGTTGATCGCGTCTTCCTAAAAGCACCTGCACATACGTTAAAACGACCCGAACGGACAGTGTAACCAAAATACACGTTTGCATCAATCAGACAAGCGTCTTTGTTCCGATCGCCTCGAGCTCCCTGTTGATAGCTGGCACAGAAATAGCACGGTCTCCCCTAGATTCGTACTTGACGGAAGTTCGCAACTTCATATCTTCCCCGAGCTGCAAAGCGACACTTTCAGAGCGCAGCTCTAAGGCGCCCGTTTCCAGTTGCGGAGTCGGCTTGCCGTCCAAAGTCGAACGTAGAGCATGTCCAAGTCCGTCGCAAGCTACGACGTCGCGCGTCGAGCTGCTCAGCGCAACGCCGCGTTCAACTTGACGTTGGAGTATAGACACCCCGTTCGCAGACAGCGTCAGCGAGCGTGAACGAGCGCGTGCGTTCGTTGACGTTACGACGGAGTATAAACAGCCCTTTAGGCTGCCCGTTTCCAGGTTGAGCGGCGTCGGCGTTGCCGTAACCGCGCGCGTTGCATTGTGGGACGTTTTCCCGCTCAATTTGGAGGGGAAATTTTCCCGCTAAAGTTAGCGGGGAAATTGACGTCACGTGACCTCAACGCTAATTCAGTTTCCCCACTAAATTTAGCGGGGCAAATGACATCACGACTTCGTGTCATGTCACCCATGAACAAATTTAGCGGTAGGCGGAGGAGGAGGGAAGGGTACGGAGGAGCTCCGTACGCTCCCCTCCTCCTCCCCCTCCATACGCTCCCCTCCTCCTCCTCCTCCTCAAGATCTCCGTTCTAGTTTCGCATTACAAAGATTTGTGAACGTCTATCATTATTATTTTTTTTTTTTTTTTTTTTTTTTTTTTAGGGATAGATTGCTGATGCGGGGCCAGCTGCGCGCGACTGAAGATTATATGCCAGTTGAGGTCCGACTCAAAGCGAGAGCCCGGTCCCGAGGAACACTAGGTGATCACGACTACTCCCTGTCCATCTCCCGCAATAGTATACGATAAACACGGCGCTTTAAGCTGCGCTCGCACTGCTCATGCATCATGCAAAAGACAGCCTCCAGACACTGAGGCTTCCCTTGTATGACGGTCACACCGGTCAGACATGTTCCAAGCATATACTGTATGTATGAAGCGAACCTGCTTGCAACATGCTTGAGGGTGTCGTGACCCGTGGGCATAGCTTCACGACTGCCTCACTCTGCGCACCCGTAAAATAGAAGATGAGAAAGAAATACCTGAAAAAGGGAACGTAGTCGCAGCGTTCCTCGAACGCAAACTTTTCTTAGTGGGCTGTTGTTATCAAAATGATGCAACTTTATGTATAGACCAACTCAACTTGCTGACGTCATACGACCGCGGTGGCGCTGCTGTCGGTACTGCGCATGCGCTAACGCTTCATTCCTCCCAAATTTGGCTTCTGCGCATGCGCAGTGCCCACACCTGGTGTGGGCAAAGCGGGCTTGTTTGTAAACAGTGTGTTGGTTTATACGGATGGGGAGGAAGCACATATATGCCGCTTTTTTCAGTATCAAATAAATTCGTGGAAATTGCGTCAAGTAACTTCGGGAATACATACGTAGGGTCCTCCGCTTTCGGGTTTCACACTTTTTCCCACAAAAATTCGGAAGTACAAATCGAGCTCTATATTTCAACCTAAAATTTGACAAAGAACAGTATTTTTTTATCCCGTTAATATCGGAATAAAGCAGTTTTCTAGGTATACAGGGTGTTTCTTTTTAAGCTTAACAGATTTGTTAAAGAAAAAATCAATGAAAGGTACACTAATGCGGTTTGTGCAGGCGAGTTATGCGGCTAGGGGGACACAGTCTAGGGGGCCAATCGTAACGATCAGTTGTTAAAGCTTAATTTAAAAGAGACACACTACATGGTTCTCATTAGAAACTTGCTGAGCGTCATCGAAAATTATTAAATCAGTCAATATCATGCAGACTTGCAGCAAGTGGGAAGCTCAGTGGAACTCTACAGTTACCACTCGTGCAGCAGGAGCAAGGCTCCTGGTGCGATACGCGCCCGCGCGGTTTTTTCCGTTTCTTATGTCATTCGCCTTTTCTCACCCCAGCCTTGTGACTGCTGCACGAGTGATAACTTTAGCGCACTACTCCGCTTCCCACGCGCTCAGACTTCCTAAAAATTACTGCATTAGTGGTTTTCGATGACACTCTGCAAGTTTCTAATTGAAACCATATGTCTATTTACACTAATTAAAACGTTATTTAACCACTTTTCGTTAATTAAATGACTTATCGTGACTATTAGCCCCCTTCAGTTGCACGCAGCTGGCCCCGCTTCGGCAATCTGTCCGTAACCCAGATGAAACACTTCTTGCAGGCACAGCTCTTGTCAGGTCTCAACTTGAGTATGCATCAATCATCTGCACCCTCATCAAACATATATGGCAGATAAGATTGAATCTCTTCAAAACAAAGCTGCTAGACTTATAGCTTGCGACTACTCCCGATTCACAAGTGTAAGCAGTTTAAAACATCGACTTGTCACCTCTTCATACAAGAAGGCACCTCGCACGCTTATCATTTATTCATAAACTTTATTAGAGTCCCTCGCCTTTTAAGGACTCTTTCCTACTACCAGCTCATCATATATTGTCTCGTTTAGATCACCCTTTCAAAATTAACCCCATATTTGCACGAACCAACATGTTTAAAAACCCTCCACTACTCCTCGCTATATCGGACTGGAACAGCCTCCCCAGAGAAATTGCCTCCATCAGTGACCACCAGTGCTTTGTCTACGCTCTAAACATGGTAAACCTTGAACAGTCGTGTATCCCTGCAATATTGCTGTTGTCAGTGTCTTATTTCTGATGTACAGTGCTTTATTGTGCGCCTTCTTTTTTATATCTTATGTTTGGAGTCCAAAATTGTGCCAAATGCTTCGTACCTTCAATTTATGCTTAGTACCTTTATTTTTTTTTTATCTTTGTCTCTTTTTGTTGTTACTTGGTTTAGTTGTACCCATCTTTGTATTACGTCCCCCTTATGTATGCCTGAAAGGGCCTTTAGGGTTAAAATAAATAGATAAATATTCTATCCCCCTGGCCGTATGTCACCCGCACAAACCGCATTAGCGTAGCTTACACAGCTTTAAAAAAATGCTTGATAAGAAACACTTTGCATATGGGGTCCTTCATTTTCAGGTAAAACCCGGTATTTCCCGATATATAACCCCAATTTTTTTTAATTGGGTTAATTAAACCACTGATCTCTATTGTAGTTGGCTGGATCGCAGACCGCGGCCTCGGCAGCTAGGGCCGAGTGCCGACACCGGCGGCCATTGACTGACACCACCAAATGCATAGGACTCCATGGGGAAAACGAGATGCCGTTTCCCCCGTTTCTAAGCTGTTGTCGGCGCTGAAACTTTTTGGCTGCTTTTCGGGAAGCCTGTCAAATAGCATGTGTACAAACATTAAAACTGACAGCTCTCACAGTTCTTATAAATAAATGTTTTGTGGTCGAGAGTGACTCCGCTGAGCGAGAAATGTGTGCAGCTCAATGAGACGAGAGTTACATAGAGTTACCGCGAAGTCGGTGGCGGGTTCGACAACTTAAGTTTAGCAGACGACAAGTCCGAGGGCTTTGCTACACGGAATTCGCTCACCCCCGGAAAGCCACTGTCAACATGACACTTTGTCGACATTCATCAACCTCTGGGCTTCCCCGAGGACGGTCTCATTGACGGCAAGTACCTTTGCTTACTTCACTATACGAGAGCAAGTTAGCCAGCTCAGCCATAGGTGCTTTGGCACGTTTGATTTTTTATTTGGCATTCGAACGCTTGACAAATAAGGATTCGACCTCCAAACACCCAATATAATGATCGCATCACATCATAATATACTCGCCTTCAAGCACAGCATAGAAGCTTCAATATTTCTACATTTGTGTGTTTCTCCCATAGACTCGTGTGTATTGAGCTGATTATCGAGCTTACAACCCGGACCAAACCGTTTTCAGAAAAGAGCTATACTGGTTCATTCACGCGCAGTTGCCTCCACAACACTACATCTCCGGACAGCTTCGCGCACGATCATGTTGCCGTAAGTGCGGAATCGGCCCTCTATTTCTGACTACACTGAACACTTGCAACATCTTCGATCAAAACTCCTCTTTTTTTTTTTTTTTTTTTTTTACTTCACGATAGACCTGCAACGGGCGCTACGTGCTACCGGAACAGATTCCTAGTTCTGAGAGTGTCACGTGACCTTGCGGTTGGGCGCGCAGCGTGAAGTCACGTGGCACGCGTAAAGCGCTTGATTGACGAGCGTGGCTCGTAACGTCCCTGCGATACATCAGTTCCTCCCGACCGAGTCACGAATACTTTACTTTGGCAAGCCGCCCAACGCATGTGCTTCCCAATGCACGAAATATGGAGATAGAGCGGTTATTATTGGAACCAAGAGCGTATATGCTGAACATCGTAAACCGGTATCGATCACTAAGCATTAAAAACATATGTATATATATAAAAGCGCAGTTTGCGTTGCTCAGTGGCGGTGGGCGGTTGCTCTGGGGTTCCCGGTTCGGCTTATCTCGCTGGCCAGACGCTCGAGGTCGCGACTCGGGCCCAGAGCCGCTCGCCCACCGACACTTCGCCGCGACGCCGCGGCGGCGGAGACGGAGAGAACGCGGTCGCTGCCGAGACACGCTTGGACGGGCGGGCATTCAACGAAAAAAAAAAAAAAAAAAGCGGGCGAAAAAAAAAATATATAGTGGCCAAAGTAAAATGCCGGCAATTCAATTATGCCAAAAAAAAAAAAAAATCGAATACAAAAATGCGATAAAATTGAACTAATTTGTGGTTTTCTCGATCATGCCACCAGTAACGAAGACAATTTCAACCTTTTTCTCTAAGTAACGTTAATTCAGAGTTCGCAACTGCCTTCGTTTGAGAAGTTCTTAAGTAACGTGATTGAGAAACATAATTAACGAGGGCTTACGAGCTAAAACAGTTTTTTCAGACGTTTATTTTTTTCTTCTTTTTCGTCAGAAAGGTGTTCTTAAACACCAAAATACGGAGGAAAAAATTGTCATCTTTATTCATTCACCCAGTTCTCCTATACAACAATTGCTCGACTGTGAGGACGCAGTCGAAAGATCGTTGCGGAACCACGGGTGCTATGCTTGGTGGACATGCCTCATTAATTTCTTACGCTTTCAAGTCCGCATCAGACGCCTAACTGCATCGGAAGCTGAGGGAGTACACCATCAACTAAACTTAATACCTATCGTAACGTGCAAACTCGAAGCTCACTTCAGTGTCCGTCTGAATTAGTACTGTAGTTCAGCAGAGGTGACATCGGTGGTTCTTAAAACACACAGTCACAAGACGCGTGTGAATACTGGTCGTCTTTCGTTCAGTAAATGCTATACCGGGGACCAAAAGATAGCAACTGACATCAAAGGTGACGCCGACAGTTCACCACTACAGCCTCGTCATCTGGGAGGTATTGGATAAACTCGAGTGCTCTTTTTTTTTCTTTTTTCGTACACTGAATTAGTACGACGTGTAGAGTTAATGAAATAACTTTGTAAACGAGTAGGTGTACGCGCGACAGTTTGCTTCAGCTATAGCACGGCTCACCGGCCGTTCGTTTTACGGCAAACTACAGCTCATGCGGTCATGTTATCCCAGGTCAGGGGAAAAGGAAGGGGGAAGAGGGGGGGGGGGGGGCAATAACACCGAGACAATCGGCATTTGTTTCGCAGACGTTTTGCAGTTTCATCGGCTCACGTTCGTAACCATTACACAGGTATGAAGGCGGCAATGGCTTTAGTGAATGTCAATGAAATTAGAGTAAACATGAAAAAGATTTTTTTTTCGTCTTTCAATGCCATGTACTTTTTTTCTTGCGTAATAATTAAACCAGACTTCTCTCAATCAAGAGTCGTTGACAGTGGACAGGCGGGCAGCAGAACCAACCTCGTTAGCCGAGCCACAAACAAGCAGGTCCTAAAATAGAAGATACAACAAAAGAAAACCCGCAGCGCCGAAACTTCGGCATTATAGCAGGTACAGCCCAGGGATTCATATGCTCAATAAAGAACTAAAAAAACAGAACACTTGAATATACAACCTCGGCTGTCAAGAAAGAGAATACATAAGCGATAAAAATAAATAACATTAAAAATCAAGACCATTTCCTGAGGGACATGGTCATCATTTATACAAAAAAGGCTCGTGTAACAGAACCGGTGGTGCCGGCTGCCGAACCGATCATGCTCACATGCTTGTCTACACATGCGGGGTGAGCAAACGCACTTGATTATAAGCAATGAGTCGGTCTTTGTTGAGCATCCGGAAGTCGCTCGAGAATGCACTGAAAGTGGCCTTTCAAATAGGATATGCCACCGATCGCACGCACCCCATACCAGGCAGCGAGGCTGGGTTTTTGTGGAACACTAGAGTAGGCACTGCCACGATGAGAACGGCAAGGCGTTTCCTTCCGATGCCCCCAGCAGACGCTCGTTGCCTTTTGCGGCGCTTCACCTGCACGCTCCAAGCTCCCGAGCTGCGTTACCGGAGGCAAAAAGCTCGCGCTGGGAACTGGAGAACAGAAGGAGCTTCCTGCCATTCTCATGCCGTCAGAGACTACAGCATTATTAACTCAAAAAGTCTAGTAACATAAGCTCATGCGCACTCCTTGGAAGAAAGGGGACGTGTGCCGCCATAGACGTGCCGCACGCGACCCCTTCTGAGAAAAGATCGATAGTTTGTTGACACTTTCCAGCGTTTTTTTTTTTCGTTTCAAAAGACGACTGTATAGTGTACAGCACGAGCCGCCTTTGACACCACCCAAAGTAACGCTGAATGGTCAGGGCGTTCGCTCGATTCCCTAGACGCTCCACGCTGCCCTTAGGACCGCACGCTGCCCTTGGCACTGAATGCATCCCGCGCTTCATGATCCGCAAGGCGGGAAAGCCCGCCTGGATGCGCACCGGTCACTTCGAGAGGACAAAGAGTCGCCGGGGGAGGAAGACAGCAATCGCGACGGGCGGCGTCGAGCCGACAGGACGCCCTCCCGTTCGATTTTCGCGGGCAGCCCGGGAAGCGGATGGCCACGCGGAGCCGCCGGCGGCAGGCCCTACGGCCGGCGTGCCCCACGACGGCCCCGGCTCGGATGGGACCCGCACGAGCCCCGAAGGCCTCCCTCCCGGCACGAGAGCCGAGCGTCGTCACCCCGGCAAGAGATGACGCGCCAGAGCGGCCCACCGACTCACCGCTGGTGGAGGACGCAGTGCGGATGGGATCAGGAATGCGGTCGGTGACGCTCAGAGGCAGCAGCGGCGTCGACAGCGGCTGCCCGGTCGGTGTCTCGTCCGGCCGCTGCCTGCCGTGCTGGGTCCGGTCATCGTCCCGGAGAGGGCACCTGGGGACACCTGGACACGCGAGGAAGGCGGCTTAGGAGGGGCCGACCGCGCTGGCGTCGGAGCCGCGACCGATGGAGCGCGCCGACCGGCCCACCGCTGCAGGCCGTTCGTGCCGTTCGCCATCGCCAGGGCTCGCTCTCGCGGAGGCTGCGCACGCGCAACGACACAGCGCGGGAAGCGCCGCCGCTACCGCTATCGGCAGCGTCCCCCTCTCCTTCCTACACGGCCCTCTTCGCTCCCGCGGTTCGGGAGCGTACTTAGCGCTCGGGCAGCCTGGAAGAGCGCTTCCTCGCACGAGACCAGAGGAGGACGGAAGAGCGTTAGTCGGTCCATTCGCGGCGACGAGTCGGCTCAGACCATTGAGCGGTCGGGAATCAACCGATCCCGCGCACTGTGGTCCACTTTCGCGGAAACGTTCCTTCTATCGGCCGGATTCGGTAGACAGAACTCGGCTTCGTCCAACTGGGACGCCGACGGTCGTGACAGCAACGATACGATTGCTTAGCTTTCATAGCTCTGCATTCCCTGTAATCAAGCTAAGATGTAAAAAAAAAAAAAAATGAGTAGATACATTTTTGATAAATTGAAGCTCCTTGTGCTTTCGTCCGGTAGAACACAAAGCAAGCGATCGATGAAAGGTTACGAAAGACGGCTCGAATAGAAACTCGAGCTCGTGCTATCGAACGACGACAAAATCAATTCGCCTTTAAACTTCATTCTGTTTCCGCAAATTTGTTGTCTTCACTTTTGACCCTCTAATTCCCTCCTCCTCTCCTTCCCCCTCTCTCTCTCTCTCTCTCTCTCTCTCTCTCTCTCTCTCTCTCTCTCTCTCCCCCCCCCCCCCAATCGCATCCTTCTCTTCGGAATATTATGATGTGCGATGTTCTTGCTTGGTCTTTTTTTTTTTTTTCGTCAAACATAAATTTTGAATAAAAAAGACCACGGGTAAGCGATACCAAGGTTACCCCCGAGATTTGAGCAAGCCTCACGGTTTATGGAGGAGTTACGACCAACGATGAATGCAACTCGTCAGGATATCCCATACCATAGCCTCCTCTATACCCACAAAGCCTGGCAGTTCGACGACGGAGCCAGAGAGTGCCCGGTCGCGAGGATCTGGTAGCATACAGCATTTCTCGGGTAACCTGAACGTCAGCGCACAGCTTTTGTAGCGGCGAGGACCCGAAACATGGGTTTCAAACCCGACGAGAAAAAAAGCGGTAGCGAGAGGAGCGCGATGAGCACGAGCAGTCATTCCATCGCTCGTGAGAAGTGTGTTTCGGCGTCTCGCCACAGCGGGGCGCCCGTCATGTGGCTCTCCTCTCATCCGTTGTCAGCCGCTTCACCTTTTCAATTTCGGCGGCCGCTTCTCGTGGCGATCTGCCAGGCTTTGCCAGTATAGAGGAGGCTATGCCCATACATACTAGAGTCGCAGACCAGGTGAGAAGAGCTGGGAGATATTTCAGTTGGGCGTCTCGTAAGCCTCGAGCGTCCACGAACAGCCAAGGCACGACGGAAGGCAACAAGCGCGTGCCGGAGGCGTTCGAAAGAGACGCCCTGCTGCTTTCATTCTGCCATGGCCATAAACACTGTTTTTGTTTTGACAATTTTACTGTAAGGCAGAGATTGTCATACCAACGTTCACAAAGTTCCACTTGTGTTGTCAAAACTACCTGACCCGTACGCGAACAAAATCCTGCTCTGGATGAGTACCTTTCCCCCACAGCGGGCGACTGCCTTGCAGCGAAGCGAGACACGTAAGATTGGAGTGCCCACTGCTGCAGTCCGCTCCCCCGATGTGGCTTCCCCGCAGTGTCCCGGTGCGCGATGAGAAGCGAACTCAACGGGACTAACTAAACCGTCTGAACGGACCACGAGCAATGAGAAGTATTGGGGACTTTTAGGAAACCGTTACCGTGTTCCGCGTATCGCACTAGCGGAGCGTCTGAAGCATGCTCTCAAGCGCGCACCCGGGTGATACCGTGACCGCGGGACGCGCGCTTAAAGGGACCATAAAATGACCTTTTTACTTTTGCCACATAACTTTTACATTAAACCTTCAACGTTCACCGAGTGCCGACCAGGCATCCGTTTTCGTCTCGGTTTATTAACTTCTACACAAAAAATTAAAATATCGACTTTTTCTTTCTCTCCAACTGACCGCAAAACAAGTTTCGGCGTAATTTTGACGGTCGTGACGTACCCTGGCACAGGAACCGGAAATTCTCTCGGCTGTAGGAGAATGGAAGCGTTAGCGGCGGCGAGTTGGGGGTGCGCCGGTAGGTTTTACTGCGCTGATGTCACCGACGTATTTTCTGAATCGGCGCCTCTCATCGCCGCGATAGCCATGGACACATCGCAGCTGAGCGAAATTCAATGAGATATGTTGCACTACAGCTGCAGCATGGGACTAGTCCCATACGCCGGTATGCCTGTTGGGAAGTGCGGCGAGTCTTCCGGTGAAGACTCCAGACAGAAGTCAACCCAACTGTCAATGTTGGTAAAAGGCGGCCCGTGCCAGTCGTTCGCAAAGCGACGTAGATGGAAACAAATTGCCGCGGCGTTTTTCGCGGCCTCGGAGATGCAGGAGCGAGCCGACGTTAAAAAAGATACGTTTGAACTACGACAGTAGGGAGTTTTAGAATAACGTACGCAATTTTAGCGCACGCTAGCGCTAAATTGAGCGCTTTTATTAGCGCACGCGACGTAAGAGAGTTTTAGAATAGCGTTTTCTCCGTCGCGACGCAAAAGCCCAAGCAGCTGGCGCTTGCGACGCCACCAAGATACAGTCACAATTATTTTTATTTCACACACGAAATGCTGCAACTTTAGAAAAAAACAAGTTTTTTTGGTTCAGAGTACTAATTTAGATTTGTTTAAACATAAGAATGCGACGCGAGCGGTTGACCGGTCGTGTCCGCTTGCGTCGCCTCGGCAAGAGAGGTCTCGTGTACTGACCTTCGCACATCGTACCTTCGCCGAGAAATGTTCGCACGTCGCAAGCATCAAGTTGCCGGTGATCGTTGACAAACCAAGTACAATGTTGTCCCGTATTGAAAATCGCAGTAGCGAGGATGCCGCCGACGTCGCACTCACGACGCCGCCAAAGCAGCCGCCGACATAATCTTGGAAGCCGCCATTTCGTTTAACTCTGCTCGCCTTGGCTTTAGCCAACTTCTTATCACGAATCCTCCTTGGAGAAGCGCAAAGACTCTTTGCGTACGCACGCTATTTCCGAGAAATAGCGCACGCTAAAATTGCGCACGCAAAGCGCAAAACCCGGTTTGCGTTCGGAGCATGCGCTGTGGCAACGACGCTATTCTTTGCGTACGCAAAGCTTTAGCGTGCGCTATTCTAAAACTCCCTAGTGTCAGCAAGAGCCACGTAAATACCTGTTCACACTCGGAGCGGACGCGCGCGTTTGATGGAAGTGCTGTATGCTGTTGGTAAGCGCTTCGGGACCGATCTTTTACGATTGCAACTCGACACTGACGTGACAATCGGCAAAGGAAGGTTGGACCGGCATTGCACGTAGCTCCCACGAACTGTTATAGCTCGACAGTGACGTGCAGTCGTGTCAGAATAAAAATGGCATACTAATAACAAAGTGACATACCGTGTTACGAAGGTAATCCATACGGCGTTTATTTGAGCTCTATAGCACACAAAACAAGATAGAATCGACAAGAGTCCCTTTTCGGCGACAGTGTTCGTCACTGCCTCGGAAAACAAGGAGATGACAAGGGGAAGACATTGACCTCACCTCTTAATCTAAAATTGAGGTCAGCGATCGAACTATAATACGGGAAGGGTCCACAAGGGTCGCGCGGGCATATTCCATTCAGCACGCCAGCCGGTCGTGGGTAGACGGTCTTGGCCAAGTACCGTTGAAGCAACGCTGCGCAGAGTCGGAGTGCCTGCTAGGCCTATATTCTGCCCAGCTCGCTTGGTCGGGGTCGGTGGTTTCGTGGCCGTTGTAACCTTTCTCGGGTGTTTGTGGGTCGTCGCGGCCAAGGAACTGAGCGACGCTCTCGGCCCTACTGCGCAAGCGCAGTAGGGTCTTTTTCTTGCTTCGTTTACCACACGATAGATGGCGCTTGGCTCTCAGCATTATCAAATTTGGCAATTTTCGTCACATCTCTAATTATGCTACAAAATGTGGATCTGAATATTATTTAACAAAACTTTTAGGAAACAGTCGCCGGCTATTTATTGTTCATGATCGCGGTGCTGGTGAGGTAGGCTTTTACCCAATAGGCGACGTGGATTCGGCTGACGTGCTGCGGTTCCGCGGAAGCATCGCAGTGAAAAGGCAGAGAGCTTTCGAAGGAAAGAAGGCGAAAAAAGTTCAGTTTTCTTTTAAAAGTTCTATAGCGAAGACATTTTTGGCTGCCTATTTTTGTGTTTCTTTTCAACCCTTTTTGCGACGATTGGTGGATGAAATTCGATTTCAGAATCGTTCCATGGTCCCAAGCGTGCTCCAAAGGCTACGGCAGTGCGGTGCGCGGAACACGATGACGGTTTGCTAAAAGTTCGGATTGTGAAAATTTCGAGTACTGTTAAAGGGACACTGACACCCCCCCCCCCCCCCCCCAAATTTTTTTTTTCCTTTTTTGTCAGGCGATTTATTATGGTGTCGGAATACTACCCAATTAATATTTTGCCACAGAGTCACGTATTTTTTTAATAAAGCCAAAAAACGCAACTGCTCGAAACCGAAACCGAAACTGCCGCACCGCACGGAGAAGGGGAGAGGATAGAGTGACTGGCGGAAGTCACGTGGCTACACCCGACGGTGCGGTTTTTTTTTGTTTTTGTTTTTATCTCCACACGTAGCAGACGAAATGCGTTCGTTCGCCATTGCAGTTATGTTTGTTCCGCTCGCTGTTCTGTACTTCAAGATGAGTTGTTTTGTACATTTAAGTGTTGGCAATTAGTAGTGAGTGCCCGAGTGCCGTAGTGTGGTGAATTACCGTGATCGGCTCCGAAAAGAATACTCCCAAGATGTCGCGTGAAGTGTTGCCTCACACGTCTTGCATCTGAAAGTGGCATTGTGCGGCAAAGTGCACAAGTTTCCGAAAGATCAACGGGTCGGGATCAGTGGCTCGCTGCAATTCCTGTAGAACAGTTACGCGAAGCTCAGAAAGCGGACGCTACCCGATTCATACGCTCCTTGCATTTTGTGGAAAGTGACTACATTGAGTTCGCAGGTGTCAAAAATGGAATCCCATACCATTTAGTTCAGCGACGTATCATCCACAACAATTGTTTTTTTCAGTGATAATTGATAAAAAAAGAACTGTAAACATCGCAAAACGCTTGACCAAAAAAAAAAATGGCGCACCCACACCAGGAATCGAACCCCTGCCCGCTGCGTGTGAATCGGATGTCTTTCCACCGAGCTACTGAAGGAACTCATTCACCGATATCATTCACGCGTACTAATGGAGCTGGTAGACTATGTCGGAAGTTTGCTGCCGATTTTCCTTCATTACATCACTGATTACATGCACTCCCCGCTTGAAGTCGGGTAGCACCACGCAGACGCCACATTCGCACCTCGTAAATAAACCGTACGCGTGCGTATTCAACTCGAAGTACGCACTTCGTGCTTGACGTTTGAGCGAGCGATGTCTTCAGCAACGAGAAGGGACGACGGCTCGGCGACGTCTTCGTGCAGTCGGCTTGCTGGTCGGGCGTGTCGTACGGGATGAATATCAGTTCTTTTGATCGGTCCAAAATTTCTCTTTCGAAGGAAGACAGAATTCTCCGGTACCGTGAACGACAGTTCTGAAGTAGAGGTCCAAGGCCCGTCGTCCGCTGCCATCCGCTAGACCCACGATACGCGAAACGACGCCATGTTGAGAATTTTCAGTGAACGCACAGAATGCTTCCGGTTGTCTGTGCTATCTTTTTTTTTTTTTTTTCAATCAACGTATTCGCAGCTTTTTGGAAGCCACAAAAAAAAATGGGTTTCATTTTTTTTTTCTACTTTTAATATTGACTGTGTGCCTTCAATCACCCTCGACTGATTAAATTTGGTGGTCGCTTCGAAACCTTAGAAAACGGCCCGTGACCACGGAAAAGAGAGTGATCGCGACTCAAACCGGCCAGTTCTCGATCGGCGGTTTTCGGGCGGAAAGAAACCGAATTTCGAGCCGCAAATTCTGTTCTGGGTAGTTGGGCTCTCATATGTCACGTACAACTAAAAACCTCGGCGAGCATAAATACCCTGTCAGTGTCCCTTTAATGTTTGATGCGGAGATGAAATCGAATAGAGCTATTGCTAAATTCCCCAAGCACCAAGGAGAATGCTGGGGATGTAAGCACACGCGCCGCACGCACTCGCCTTCCCCGTATAGGAAGTATTCACTGGCGGCCATAGCTGTGTGCGCGACTGCTGAGCGCGTGCTGATGGCTAGCTTCCAGGGTTCTTTTGCAACGTGCATTCCACACCGTCAAAATGGCCGGTCTTAGCAGCATATTAATGGGGGCTCGTTCTGAGCATGCGCTGTAGAGAGCACCCACAAATATGGCGCCCAGTGAATACTCCTTATAAGATTTGAAGTAAATAACCAAAATAAGGCGTTGATGAACGCGCGTGCAAGATACCATTTGTTTTAGGTTTTTGCTTTAGGACAGTTACTGCTGCAGACACAAGCACGTGCAGCGCGTGTAACTACACCCGCTGCATGCTCTTGGTGCTTGGGCAAAAAGGTTTAAAGAAGGGTGCCTCAATGTTCTTCTGTTTAGGGTGATGCCATCCTTTGTATTAGCGATGTGCGCGACCAAAAGCGTCGCTGCGGTCAGCTTTCCACGATTGGCCAGACCATGGGCATATGAGCATTGTCAGATTGTCAACTTTGACGGTGTTAGTTCCGGTTGCGATGGTTCCTAGCTTCCACTGCGCGTGTTAAACACACCATCGAACTCGTCGTCGCACCTGGTGGTAATTAAGTAGCCAGGGTAACAACTGGTGACGTCACGGCGAGGCAAATTCCAGTCGTGACGTCACGGATGGAAACCATTAGAGGGCGCCACCGAAATATCTCGGCGCTAATAGTACCCGATGGCGACAGCACGCGCTCACAGGGGAAATACAAAGAAATCGCTGAAACCAAAATGTCGCCGTAGCACAGTCAGCGCCACGAGCGCGTGCAGGGACACGCTCTGTCACGCGCTTCAAAAAAAAAAAGCGTTCGGAAGAAAATGGTTAGATGTCATCACCCCAAGCAAAGCGCACATGCAGGCAGAGCCGTATATGTAGAGAGTTTGGCCATTCATTTGGAAGTATAGGAGACAAATGAGGCGCCATTGGCCGCAGCGGGCTGGGCGTGTTCCAGAGCGTCTTCACAAATTCGAATGTGGCGAACCAAAAGCCGGAAATAATACCCTGGCGGTGGTCACGAGAAACGAACTTAATAAATGCGTCGGAGAAGCTCTCGGTGACTGAAAATATGGTGCACGTGATGTTTCAATCACGGTCATCCAAAATCATGGTGGAAGAGCGCGACTAGCGGAACGATCGACATAATCCGCAAGCCAGGCGCAGAGGGCCGGGAATCTGCCTTTCGAGCGGTCACACCCTGTCCGAGCAAAACAGAGTTCGTGCGGCACATTCGTTTCTTACATCTGTCTGCATGATCATGATCGAAACATCACGTGTACCTTATTTTCAACCATGAAGGGTTACTACCGAGGCAGCACACAGCGTTGGGCCAATATTGGTACGCAATTGGTGAACAATGGACCAATATTGGGCCATTGTAGCCATTACAATTTTAATATTGGGGTACACAGGCATGTACTGGCCAACATTGGCCTGCCTTAGCCAATGGCTTACTATCATTGGTAATTGGTTGGCTTAGGCTGGCCAACATTGGCAAGTCATAGCCAATGGCTAGGGCTCCGTGTTTTCGGAGTTTATTTTTCGTCAAATTCGGAGGGTGTTTTTCGGAGTCTATATTTTGCTGAAGATTCGGAGATTATCGGAGTTTATATTTTTTTTATTCCCAATTCGCCGATATTTGGAGTTTCATTTCGCTGTGTTTCCTATTAAAATAAATAAATAAATAATCACCGAATGTAAACGTATGCGAGATAAAAAATAAGATGAGCTTGTATCAATTGAAATATCTTCAGTTGAATTTGGCGTTGGTGCCATTGCCATTGGCAATATTAATTTATCCACGACAAAAGTCACACACAAGTGGCGCTTCGATAAACGCCGATACCTTAAAATCAATAAACTCCCGGAGGTAGTCGCTAGGAAGCTCGTAGTCATCCTATCCTATTCCATCAATCCAGCCCGCGGCCACGCTAGGTGGAGTGGTAAGGAGGTAATAGAGAGTTTGAACTGCCTCTCTTCCCAATTTTATACAATCCCTATGGTCCATAGCTTTCACTGTTACTAAAACATACCCTTTCCTTTCTCTAAATCACAAATCGCATGGCCCAAACTGGAAACCAAAAGAGTGGCTTGTGTCGTGACCCGAATGTACAACGAACGACCTGTTGCCCTGAATCAACCTTGAAGAGGCAACCGGCAAGACCTTTTTTGACAACGGTTCGAGATTCGAAAGATAATTATGGTGGAATTCTCCCAGGACCATTGGCTCTGTGCTGATCAAACTGTAAAAAAAGTCTTACTTTTTTCTTTTGCCCGGGGGGGGGGGGGGGGGGGGGGTGGCATTGACACATAAATTTTCGGAGTTCATCGGATAAATCCGAATTGACCAAAATTTTACCGGCGGGTGTTTTTCGGAGTTTTTCGGATTTATCCGAAAACACGGAGCCCTACCAATGGCCTACCAACGTTGGCAATCGATTGGCTTAGGCTGGCCAACATTGGAATGTCTTGGCTAATTGGTTACCAACGTTGGCAATCGATTGGCTTAGGCTGGCCAACATTGGCCTGTCTTAGCCAGTGGGTTATCAACATTGGTAATCGATTGGCTTAGGCTGGCCAACATCGGCCTGTCTGACCCAATGGCTTACCAACGTTGGCAATCGATTGGCTTAAGCTGGCCAACATTGGTATGTGTTAGCCAAAGGGGTACCAACATTGGTAATCGATTGGCTTAGGCTGGCCTGTCTTAGCCAATTAGCCTAATTATCTACATTTGCTTTGTTCAGGGTGTTGAATTAAGAGTGAGGGCTATTCCAAGAGACAATTCAAATGATGTCCGGCTCTCCGTGTTTATGCGCAAAACGACGGCAGTCACCGGCCAAGTCGGATTCAAAAATAACACTGCCATATATAGAGAGAGTGCGAACTTAGTGTACGTAGAGAGGGGTGGGGGACCGGTGCCGCTGCGAACCTTCCGCCCAGCCCTTTGCCCAGCCCTTTGCCCTGTCCACTGCAGAGCCTGCCGCAAAGTTTGCTTAGGCCCCCCTGGTTGCACAATTTTTTAAATATTTTTATTCACTTTAAATAAATGATGAACTGTCAAACGTTATGAACGATTCATTTGTATTCTTTAATGATTTCTAAACTGTCCAATTATGGTAAAATTGGTGCATTTATTAGATTTTAGTATCAGAAAGAAAACAGTGCGTGAGGAAAAAGGGCAAGGGACTTGCTTGGTTCTCTGCACTGTTTTTGTGACGCTGGTTAGAACACTGGCTGAAAAATGGCATCCAATATGGCATAGACAATGGATGCAAAAAATAGCCAGTGTTTTAGACTGGATGCCAATATTTAACCCAATGTTGGAAGAGCCAGTGTGTAAGGCGCTGGATGCCAATGTTGGTTCAGCCAACGGTGAAACCTCTATGCCAATATTGGATAAAAAGAGCGCAAACCTCGTTGGTCCAACGTGGGCTAGAACGTTGGCAAACCAGTGGTCCAACAGGGGCACCAATGTTGGACCACCATTGGATCGGGTGGCGTTTTCGAAAATGCCAACGTCAGACCAATATTGGAACCATTTTGTGCCAACATTGGGCCAACGGGGGTCCAACAATGGTGTGCTGCCTGGGTACATTGAACTCTTACGCGCTTATTAAAACAATTAAAACTGTTTCCCGCTACCACCACTAGGAGATTCTTTTCGGCTTCTGGTTGGCCAAGAGAGCATGCCAAGCCCTCGTTCTGCGTCTGGTGCACGCCCTGGCTCTGCGGTTGCCTCCCATTGACCAAACTCTCTGTATACACGGCTCTGACATGAGAGAGAGAGAGAGAGAGAGAGAGAGAGAGAGAGAAACTTTATTTTAACCGAAGAGTGGGGCACCCTATTAGCGGCGAGATGTTTTGGTGGCGCCCTCCTATGGTTCCCCCTTGTGACGTCATTACCTTGCAAACAACAAGTTCGATGGTGTTTGTAAATAGCATGGTGGAAGCTTGAAATTGCGCTCTCAATTGGAACACTGCACCGTCAAAATGAAAGTTCTTTCATTCCTCTTATTTCCGTCGATGATAAATCCTTTTCTGACGTCATAGTCAGCGTTCGGCCAATCGTGGAAGGCCGACCACAGCGACGCTTTCGGTCGCGCACGTCGCCAATAGGGTGCCTTCATGTCAGCGCACGTCGCCAACAGACTACCGAGCGCGTGCTGACGGCGAGCTTCCACAGTTCTTTTGCAACGTGCATTCCGCACCATCAAGATTGCCGGTCTTAGCTGCCTAGTAATGTGAGCTCGTTCTGAGCATGCGCTCTAAACAGCGCCCTCAAATATGGCGTCCACACCTTTTCCATAAGGGCGCAGTTATCTTGAATGTCGTCACTTCTGGTATGCGGTAAAACATCGTTTCGATCTCTCCGCGCCGCTGGAAGGTGTTTATGAAAAATGCGGGACTGTCACGCATTCTTGTTTTGCCTCACCTATATTTTCTCGCATATTTCAGGTTGAAATGTTTTATTTTTTTTTTGTCCCGCATACCAGATACGGAGCCCACGTGACTGAGAGCGACAAGAAACAGAAAACGTTATAGTATGTTACTAGAAGTAAAAGTCGAAAGTTTTTTCAATTTGAATAAGTACCGTAACGAAGCGGCAGTTTAGCGAGGCTTCTCTATGCGGCTATAGCCATTATGTTGTATTGAGAAAGCAAAGTTAACACTTATTGCAACGTTGGCGAAAATTTCGCGCGTTTCGGTGAAAGGTAGCAAGATGCTAGCTTTAACATATTGAGTAAAAAAAAAATGGTCATCAGGAGTTGTGCAGCGGAAACGAGGACACCAAAACAAGTATATGCTGAATTTCGTTTTGTGCTCTTGACTTTCTCTAAACCAGCATTCGATGCAAATTACATAGTCATATAGGCGCTCGGAAATAGCACCCAAGTACAGCACTCACACGTGAAGTAAATCAGCAGCACGCAGTGACACGTGACACCAGCACGCACCACACTCGCACACTACTCACACCACACGCCCGAACGAATGTGTTGAAGAGAAGGGCAGTCGAAAGGGTGTTGCAAACAAACAAACAAAACTGCAGAAGAAAGGAACGTGCCGGCGTCATGCTGCATTTGACAAACAAACAAACAGGCAGAGCAGCTCTTGAGCCTCTTGGCATAGTCACGCATACTCCGTTTCATCTCACGATAAAGCGCAAAGGACCCGAGCCAATCTATAGCTCGGAGCTGGTCACGTGACTTCCCACTGCCCGCGCCAGTCCGGCCAGCAGCTAGGCACATGACACCCTCCCAGCTCTGCATTTACACTATGGCCGCCAGTGAATACTCCCTATAGCCTACTAAGACCGGCAATCGTAATGGTGCGGAATGCACGTTGCAAAAGAACTGCGGAAGCTCGCCCTCAGCACGCGCCCAGATGTTCCGACAGTACAACTTGAGCTCCAGCCGAATCGTCCACTCTGCCTACGCCATGATTACCAACTTGTTCAATGTAAATTCACCCTCCCACCTCCCTCCCCTCGCCCCCCCCCCCCCCCCCAAAAAAAAAAAAAAAAAAAATCTACGCGAGGCCGAACGCTTAGTTTCAGAACGTTATCTTATTCAAAATATGTAAGCCACTTTCTGTGAAACTCTAAACGGTGCACTGAGGCCCATTCCCAAGTGTTGACGCCATTTATATACATTTATTTATTCGTGGACTTGGTCGGCCTCCAGTTTATAAACTGCTTGTAACTCTATGATCCGATAACGGCAAGCTCTGAAACTTTGGCACCTGGCCCGGACGGCTAGCGCTAGATTTGGGCGGAGACCCGGCATTCGACGATAAATGATAAATAGTTTATTTTTAAGCTAAAATAAAACATTGTATGCCGGTGCGCGTGTGTGTATGTGTGTGTGGGGGGGGGGGGATGGCACCTTGTCCATAGCCGATTATTATTAGGCTTACTTAAGGTCTCAACTCGAAGAGCTGTAGGTCACAAACGGACTTGGATTTGAAACAAACGCCAACTTTGAAGGGGGGAAAAAGGTGTTTCGCGAGCGATTAGGCCCTGCACACACAGAGCCGTGATCAGGAGTGCAGAGACGCGAGGCTTTGGAGCGTGTCGGGCTAGCTAGGGCCCGGCTCGCGTGACCAAGCGGCGACCGAATCTCCCTTCCCCGCGCGGACGTCAACGCCGACTCGGGAGGAAGGCCGAGTCGAGCCCTCTCTGGAGACGTGTGCTGCGCCCTCCCGTCGTCGTCGTCGGCCCCCGCTCGCCTCCATCGACCGTCGGCGTGACGACCTGGACGACCTCGGGCGCACGGAACCGGAGTCCCCCGGGAGCCCCCGTGAGAGAGCCGCCCCATTCGGGCAGATGAGACCCGCCAATACCCTTCAGCGGGGTAATGGTGAGCCCGCAGGCGAGCTGGGGACATTCGTCTTGTGTTCCATTTGCGCGCCGGTCGAGAGTATCAAGCCCGCAGTGAAGGTCGCGCCATCACTCGTCGCCCACGCAGGCGACACGGACACGCGGAGGTGACAACCACGACATTGCACTATCGTAACCCTACTACAATGGGGAAACAAAAAAGGGTACCGGGTAGCAGAGGCCGACATCCTAGCGATAATGCGGACACGTGCTCTTGGTTAGCAGCGAGCCACTAAGTTTGCCACTTCGGCAAGCACGCTCTAAACACGTCTGTGGCCACCTACGCACCGACACACAGCGGCTCCCAAGAGAACATTTCTCCGCGCGACTCGAACGGCTCCCGAGAGCTTCGGATTACGATTAGGGATGTCGCGAACCACCCTAGGTTCAAATTCAAAAGGTTTCGATTTTTTAGGGGCGAAGCTCCTTAGGGGCTAGCAGGCACGTAGCCAGAATTTTGTTTCGGGGGGGGCCCGCCCATGACAAAATGTTGTATGAGGGGGATGGGGGAGAGGAGGCCCCAGCAAAATGGAAGATTTCGGGGGGGGGGGGGGGGGGGGGGCCGGGAACCATGGGCCGCCCCCCTGGATACGTGCCTGGGGCTAGCCATGTCCGTATGTCCGTCCGCCGTCCGGCGTCGGGTGCTCGTGCTCCTGCTCGTGAGCTCACGTGCTTCACCTGCTCGTGTAGGGCAAAAAAAAAAAAAAAAGGAAAAGAAGATGAAAAAAAATTATGTCCGTCCAGCGTCTAGTGATCGTGTTCGGTGCTCGTGCTCGTGAGCTCACGAGCACGTGAGCACGTGCCCACGTGCTCGTGTAGGGCAAAAAAATGAAAAAAAAAAAGATGAAAAAAGTGACAAAAAAAATGTTTGCGCAGTCAACAGGATTCGAACCTGTGCGGGGAGACCCCAATGGATTTCTAGTCCATCGCCTTAACCACTCGGCCACGACTGCGGGACGAGTAGGGGGCTCTGAGATGTGGTAGTAACTCAAGAGCTGGGGATGTCATGGATGGAACGTTGCATGTAGCCGCTCAACGTCTATACAGGAGAGGGCGCTGCGGTCAAATGCGTATATAATCGCGTTAAACTTTGCATGCGTTGGCTCAACGTTTATAGACGAGAGGGCTCTGCGGTCAAACGCTCAAATGCGTATATAACCACGTTCCATACCACACATTCTCTTTATGACATGGATGAAAACGAACGAAAGGCTCGGCATGCTGCGGCTCAGCGTCTACGCAGACAAGCACCACCAGAGCTTCGCCCCAATCATCATCATTCAACACGTCGAGATGCGGTCAATTTTTTGAACCGAACTAAGGTTCGAAATCAAAAGATTTCGATATTTTCGAACCGTACAGAGGTTCGAATTCGAAAAGTTGCCAATTTTCGAACACCGTGGAGTTTCGAATGCGAAATGTTCGAAGCTTTCACGGTTTCTAAAAGTTCGGGTTCGAATATTCGAATAGTTTTTTCACTCGAGGTTCGAGAAATTCGAAGATTTCTAACTTTCTTAACTTGAAAATCGAGAGATTCGAAAATTTTGAATTTCTTGGGATCTGAAGTTCGAAAAATTCGAAGATTTCGATTGTTTTTGAATGTGAAGTTCAAAAAATCGAAGATTTCGAATTTCTTTCCCATAAAGTTCGAAGGTTCCGACTTTCTTTTAGGGCTAAATTCAAAAAAAAAAAAAAAAAAAAAAAAACTTCGAAGATTTCGAATTTTTTTAAGTCCAAGTTCGCAAAGTTCGAAGTCTGGTTTTCATGTTCCTCTACAGTTTCAATTTCAGATAAACGTTTTCACGTCTCACTGGTTTTCACGAAATCTGGTTTGGAAAAGTTCGGGTGCGATATGTAGACTTGCGCGAAGTTCGTCAGGGAATTAAATGAGACGACAAGCGTCCCGGATCTGCTGCAATATTTGCCAGTGCAGAGTGATGTGGGACCATAGATCAGTAATTGTTACCGCCAGCCCGGGAACGGGGGGGGGGGGGGGGGGGGGGGGGTGTTAACGCGCATTACGCATGCAGTAGTGATCACACGAACGCACCGTTTTACGACACTCATTCAGTTCGAAAACCGCCCGGCGGTCTTTCGAAGTTCGACGAACTCAAACATTTACCTTAAAAGGTCCAAGTTCGTCGAACTACTGACTTTTCAGAATTCGAAAGTTTGGAAATTTTCGAATTTTCTAGATAAAACATAAGTTTGTAAGTTTGAAAATTATCGAATTTCTTAGAGTAGTAAGTTCGAAAGTTCGAAAAGCGTCGAATTTTGTAGCGCAATAGGTTTGGAAGTTCGAAAAGGATCGGAGTTTTTAGCGTAAGAACTCCGAAGGTTTGAAAAACATTGCATTTCTGAACGTGCAAAGTTCGAAATTTCGAAAAGCGTCCAAGTTCTTAGTTTAACAAGTTCGAAAAATCGACTTTCGTCGAATTTTTCGATATAGAAAGTTCAAAAATTTGGAAACTTTCGAACCGCTTGATTCGACCATCGAAGCTTCGCGGTATCCTTAATTACGACACCCGGCTCAGGTGCCGCGTCGTCGGCGGAACCTGCCGCACGCTTGCATCAGTTCCGCGTAATATCCGGGTTACATAACGCCCCATGGCTCATCATCGCACCGCGGATACTGCTTCTAGTCCAGCTGCCGTATTGCCTCGCGATTGCACCACTTCACGCCACCGCGAGGCAGTGTTGAACACGGTCCTCAAGAAACGGGAACAAAAGCTCGTTCCTCGTTCCTTCTGATATTGGAACGCATTCGCGTTACAAGTTCCATTGGTGACAAAGGAACTCGTTACCGTTACAGTTTAGAAAACGGAATGCATCGTTACATACACAATTGTCAATACATATACAATTGTCAATACAATCAAACAAAGTTGTTGTTTTCTGTTTTTTTTTTTTGTATCAATGCCATCAAATGACAACATACGAATTTGAATACCGTGATGGAAGGACACCAGGGGCCCTAATCTGGACACTTGGCGAAAACGTCGGCAATAAATCGGGCGACTGTAATTGGCCGGCGCCAAGGTTAAGTACGGTGTCGGCCAATCACGGCCGCCGGATTTCTCACCGACTGTTTTGCGAAGTGTCCAGATTAGGGCCCCAGGAAAAGAAAACAAGCGGAAGCCAGGTTTCATTTGTTGATATATTCACCTTTAAAAATCTCAGCTTTTAACCATATTCCTGTTTTGGTGGGCGATTCAGACGAGGCAAATGCAGTGTTACCCCACACTCCACGATCGTTTTACAGCAACCTCACACGTTTCAATTCAACAAAGTCCCTCGTTCGAAATGAACAACAGTTGCTTCGCGGTGTTGCTGTCCGCAAGACGAGCAAGTGGAGAAGAGGGTAGGGCTTTTGGAAGGTCGGTCTTGAAAACTACAAGTCCTTCTTCGTAAAGGTTGGATTCGTTGTACAGTTTGATGGCGGGGGAAAAGGGGAGAGGGAATAAAGTTTAACTTTTTTGTGCACCTTTTAAGTAACCAATATTCGAGATACAAGGGTGCGTCCGATGTCCGCTAACCTGTTCTTCTGCTGTAACTGTAGGTCTCTTTGTGGAAGTTCAGTGATGGCTGTAGTCGGCCTTAGATTACTGGGTGTATGAGGATTTGTAGAAGCAAAGAAAGTAGCCGAGTTTGAGACGTCCCTCTTTCTGTGTCTTTTGCTTCGACTAAAAGATTTGCTTTTTGCACCGCAGTCTCGGGCACTGAAAAAAATAATCAATGTCCACTAGCTCTCCTGTACCGACTGTTACCAAGCGAGGACACCACAAAATAAACCCTAAAATAAGTAGCATGACAGTTAACGAGATCCTGCTCTTCGTAAAATTATAGTTTTTATACTTTTGTGAGTTCCCCCTTTAGAAATATAATAAAAATTACCTCACTGCACAAAAAAGAAAAAAGACCGCCGTTCTTTTTCTCTTTTTTTTCTGTAAAAACGTAACGGGTTCCCGTTCCAGTTCCACCGATGCAAGATGGAACGGCGGGGTTCCTTCGTTCCTCCTAAAAGGAACGCGTTCCAGGAACGCCGTTCCGTACAACACACTGCCGCGAGGTACCCCTACACACGAGGGTATAAGAGAATACGGCGCAAGACGACACAACGAGACTGCACGGAGACGACTTGGGACCAGCGGCCGGGACAGACGCCAGTATGGCGTCTTCGTCGTTATTCTAAATTTGGCGATGTAACGATCAGTTAAACAAATTAGACATGTCAGTAGAACACAAGACGCTACACGTCAAAGATGGCAACTACCAGAAACCCCAAAGCAATGCAGCCGTTCCCTCGTGCGTGTCAGGCGGAAAGTGTTTATTGACTTATGAACACCTCGGACACCTTACAAAATTAACATTTAGCGCTGGTGGAATACGGGCTCCAAATATTAACACAAAATGTGTTTGTGTGCTGGGTTGCATGCGAAAAGCGTTACGTTCGAGTGACAAAAAAGCGCTAGACAGAGGCAAAAACAACATAAAGCCTACACAGCTTAAAGTAGGCAATACATAAGCATCCGAAGAGAAGCTCCTTCTTAGTCACAATTAATCATACGTCCTCATAACTAATGCCTAATTAATTGTGAAGAGCGGCTCATTGGGAATCGAACCACGGATGCTGCAATCCGCAGCCCGGCGCTTTCACTAAGCACTACAAGGAGGAGGTGAAAAAGACCGCAAACTGCGTGACTTTGCTAAGCACTAGTGATGGGCCGAACTTTTGCGGAATCAAAAACTCGGCACCGAATCTTGAGATTCGGCAAAGCCGAATTTTTGCCGAACTTTTCTGAAGATTGGGCAAAAATTACATTGTTACCAGACCTAGAAGTTTATGCAGTTTTTTTTTTTTCACGCGAAAAACGTTCTTAGGTTCTTTTTTGATGCGCATTGGCACAGTTATTAGTAAATAAGGTGATATTCTACAAGATAATTGTACCGGTGTAAGTTTTGTGTGCTTACTGTTAAATCCTCGAACCAAGTCTCCGAGAGAAGGGTCGTTTACCAAAATTGGTTTATTTAGAAAACAAGTATCTTATAATTCGGTGATTTTAATCCATGATGGGCATTACGAAAATCGCGTTTCAAACCGACAGAAAATCTGTCGTTTTCAAAATCTGAAGTAATCAGAAAAGTAACGGTCACTTTTTCAAGCAACCGCCAATTACTAGAGTGCCTTCATGTTCGCAGGACATGAAGGCACCCTACCAATTACTTTTCTTCTCAAGTAATTGAGTAGTCTAATGGACCTTTTGTAGAAACATAGGTTCGAGAGTAAATGGTTCTAGTACCCTCACTTTCTTCCTTCTAGCCGAGCAGAGAGGAAAGATGGTTTCTTTGTGTCGACTTCGGGGGCAGAAGATAACCCACGATGGGGACAAAGGCGCGATTGGGGGAGTCGTATCTAGGTCGCAACGGCTCAATGGGCGAACAGGACGTGGCTGACGTTTTGGGCGTCGAACGGGTGGGATGCGGGCGCGTGTTCTAGCAACTTAGTCTCGAACCCAGTCGTGTGTCTAGGTGGCAGCACATATTTGCCAAAAGGTGGATTGATACTTTTTAACCAAGAGTAACTGTAAGGG